>JAQIBA010000391.1:0-16511 GCA_028293925.1 Brueelia nebulosa
TCGTGGTCACTTACTCCTGCACCTCATTCAGGGGCCAATTTGACCCCCTTAGAATAGTTTCTCTAAAATGAAATTACATTCTATTGAAAGCTTGAAGTGTGCTCTATTCGCGTATTAAATTAGAAGAAAATCCGGGAATGTACTTTTGAGATATTTGGCCGCAAAGAAAATATGTCATTTTTTGGGCGGGCGCGTGGATGCAAAAACTTCCTTTAAGAATAGCGGACGAACGGATAGAGGTATTCAATTGAAATTTGGTACGTCATTAACGATTGCTCCATACATTGTTCAGGTAAAATTTGAACGAAATCGGAAGCATTTGAGGTGTCTATGCGGGGGCCAGTGCAGTCGGTGGCCGCCGTTGACACGGAAACTTTGGGGGCCGATTTCACCCCCTCAGAGTAGTTTCTCTAAAATTAAACCTAATGCGTTAGAAAGCTTAAGATATGCTCTTTCATAAAATACTTATTAGAATAAAATCGGAGGATGTACATTAAGAGAAAATTGCCCCTGAAAATAGGCAAAAATCACCAAAAATTGGGTCCCTGCCATCTTTGGAGTCCCACATCTTCCGAAATATGGGGGCTGGGACAGTCCAACCATAACCGAATTAAAGTGCATTCGATGCACTGTCGACTTGCAAAGTCCGGATGTTATCCGACATTGTGTAAAAAAGTTATGGGGACATGAAAATGGGGTTTTTCTGTGACGCGCCAAATTTTTGTGAATTTTCAAAGGCTCACAGTTCGGCACCAGAAGGACGTAGAAGAATGAGTGATGCACCATCTTAAAGAGCAGGAAGAGCACTATTGGGGTGCAAAAGCACGTTGCTGTGGGTCACATACTTACCCCGCAATCGAGGGATGAAGTTGACCGTTTTTCATGAAATGCCAAAAAATGGGAGGTGGTGATTTTTCTTCAAATGCCCATAACTGACGAACCGGATGGAATTTCGCAGAAAAAATTGAGTTCTGTTCATAAAAGATGCTAAAGAATATTTGTGCAAAATTTGAAGAAAATCGGAGATGGTCGAGCTGGAACTTTCTTTAAATTCGTCACAGTTCGCATGGAATGACCCATGTATTAGTTATTTTAATTTAGGTTCCCATATTTATTTTATCGTCTAATTCCTCTTTAAAGGCCAAATCGTGGAAAAGATAAAATGTAAAAAAGCGAACAGTGGATGAAATTTCACCGAACGACCTTTGATAAACACAACAAAAACTTTAATAAAAAAACACATTTGAAAAAGAGCCAAAATTTCGTTAATTTTTGGAAAAAAATTACGAAAACTAAAACGAATGAAATACATACGTACTTTTCGAATGAAATTTCAACCGAAAACCGTTGGAAGGTTTAAATAAAAGTAAACGTTTCACTGATTCCTAACACTCTCGCATTGGAATCATTGGAATCCTTATCCCATCCATAAATATTAAACACAAATGCTTTCTCACTGGTTCTTCCATTCACTTCCTTTCCCATTCCCTGAAAACACTCCACACAAACGCGGGAAAACAAACTCCGAAGCGAACTTGTCGAGCACTGACAGAGAACATGGCGGGCCGCACTTTTGAAAGCGGACGCCAGGGGGCGTTATTGCGGCCGAAACGTAAATAAGTAATCGGATTGAATCGAGTGGGGCTTCAGGGCCAGAAGGAACGTTTATTTGATTAGGTTTATGACCTCGAGAATCGAGTATAAGTTAATTAGAATTGCTTTTCGCTCTATTTTTATTTATTTATATCAGTTTCTGTTTTTATTAACAATAATTTTATTATTTACTTTCGTGCAGGAGGCTGTTGTGACGCAGGAACTGAGTTTATTTTTGCAATTTAGAATTACAAAAATAAACTCAGGATTCGGTCACTGACATTTATTCAGCTCAATAATGGTTAATCTTTATAGTGAAATAAAAAAACACCCATACTGTATAATCTCTAAATTAAATGTATTGATAAATACAATATAAAGATTTCCTTTACAAACGGCAATTACAAACCCTTTTGTACAGAAAAATGGCAAAAATTTACGTTAAAAATTTAGAAAAACCTTCGAACACCCATTCGAAGTTTTAAGTTATGGTTTTTTCGACCAGAAGTTTTGACCGTTTGACGGTCATTTTGACCCCAAGCGAAACCAATGAAGCGACATTCGGTTTTTTTTAGATTTTAATTTTTATTGAAATGCATCCGATTTCCTTTTTTCTACCACAGACAGTCAAAAAACTGCTTGCTTTAATTGTCAAAAAGCTGTATCAAATTTTTTTGTGCGATTTTCTTTATATTTCCTATTCCTAAAAGAGGGAAAATGGAAATAGGAAAAAAGAAGGCAGAAAAAATGGGGGAAAGCACGAAAGAACAGATGGAAATAAGGAGGGAAGGAAAGAATACGAAGAAATGAGAGTAGTAGAAAAAAGTCAAAAGAAGAAAAAGGAAAAGTATTAAAAGAGGCAAAAGAGAAAAAGAAAAAAATATAAAAATGAGAACAGGAGATATTTCCAGGGGAAAGGCGGTTAAGTTCAAAGTGAAAATCCGAATGATTCAATTAGTATATGTGCAGTATTGTTACAATATTGTCTACCAACATCACAATTTATCTTGAGATATATGCGGGTTAAAAGAGGAAAACAAAACGGCCTTTCAAACAAATGCCGGATAGTTTCCATTGGCGCATTTCTTCCAGGAAGGGGTGATCGTCAGTCTTGTACATTTCGCAAAGGCAGTGCGTCGACAAAGGAAAGGCAACAGCGGACATTTACACGCATTTCTGCTACGCATTCGACCGCCCCCATCTGCGTCAGCAGCCTCGGCCCAACCGCCGCAGCTAAGCCTTAAGGCGCGGGCATTGCCTTCAGCCTCTCGAAGGCCGCCTTCTCCAACGCCTCCCTGTGGTCGGGGTGAGCTATCTGTATGAGGGCGTGCGCCCGCTGGCGGAGGCTCTTCCCGAAGAGGTGGGCGATCCCGTACTCCGTGACTAGGTACTGGACGTGGGCACGGGTGGTCACGACGCCGGCGCCTGCAAGAAGCCGACATGAGAAACGAGAACACCGGGGCAAGAGGCGTTTGGCCTACCCTGCTTGATGTAGGGCGCGATTTTGGAGATGCCCTTCGCGCTGGAGGGGAACGCGAGTATGGGTTTGCCTTTTCCGTCGTGCGCTTCGGCCGCTCCTCTGATGAAGTCCACCTGACCGCCGAAGCCAGAGTACATCCTGGTCCCGATGGAGTCGGACACGACTTGCCCGGTGAGATCGACCTCTATGCAGGAGTTGATGGCGGTCATCTTCGGCTGCTGCGCTATCACGAACACTGAGTTCGTGTAATCTACTTCCAACATTTCTGAAAAGCGTACAAGTGACAGCTTAGTGGCTCCCCCCTTGAATGAAACTTTATTATTTACAACGGTACACAATCCGGACTTTATCAGTTCGTCCGCCCTCAAAACAACCCCTCGATCTCTTCGGTGACCGGATCCAAGTCCATGTCGTACACGCTCGGCCTCGTCGACAACCCCGGCATCTTCGTTATCTCCCCCACCATCGGCACGACGAACCCCGCCCCGGCGGACACGAACATGTCGTTCACGGTCAGGGTGAAGTCTTTGGGCACCCCCTTCAGGTTAGGGTCCCCGCTCAGGCTCAGCGCCGTCTTCGCCATGCACACGGGCAGGGCGTTGTAGCCGTAGTGGTCGTACTTCTCCATGAGGGCGCGCACCTTGGGCGCGAATTCCACGTTGCCCGCGCCGTACACGTCCTTGGCGATCTTGTCCACTTTGTCCGCGATCGGGAGGGACAAGTCGTAGAGGAAGTTGAAGTCGGTGGGCAGTTGGCTGCACTCTATGACCGCGTCGGCGAGCTCCTCCGCGCCCTTTCCGCCATGCTCCCAATGGGTGCAGGTGACCGCCCTGAAGGCTCCGTTCTGCATGGCGACGTTCTTCACGAGGGTGCACTCTCTGTCGGAGTCGGTCACGAAGGAGTTGATCGCGACGACGACGGGAAGATTGAACAGCCTCGCGTTTTGTATGTGCTTGACGAGGTTGGGCAAGCCCTTCTCCAACAGGGGCAGGTTCTCCTGGACGTATTCTTGGGCGAGGGGGGCGCCGGGGGTGACCTTGGGACCTCCCCCGTGCATCTTGAGCGCCCTGATGGTCGACACCAGCACCACCACGTTCGGAATGTAATTCGACACCCGGCATTTTATGTCTAGGAATTTCTCCATTCCGATGTCCGAACCGAAACCGGCCTCGGTGACGACGAAGCCGTCTTTCCCGACGAGCTTGAGGGCGACACCGTCGGCGACGATGGAGGAACAACCGTGGGCGATGTTCGCGAAGGGGCCCGCGTGGACGAGGATGGGGGATCCCTCCAGGCTCTGCATGAGGGTCGGTTGGATGGCGTCTTTCAGGAGAATGGCCATCGCCCCGGTCATTCCCAGATCTTCCGCGGTCACGGGGACGCCGCTTCTGCTGTATCCGATCACTATCCTCCCCAGCCTCGACATCATGTCCGCCAGATCGGTGGACAGCGCGAGTATGGCCATCACTTCCGAGGCGACCGATATGTCGAAGGCGGTCTCCCTCGTGAAGCCTTTCTCCGTCGGGGACTGTCCCACCGTTATCTTCCGCAGGAACCGGTCATTTATGTCGACAACTCTCCGCCAGGTCACCGTTTCGGGGTCTATGTCCAATCGTGCGAACTGACTCCGCTCTTCCGGAGTCAGCGAATCCGGGTCGGTTTTGGCTATGCCCAACTTCTGCAGACGTTTCATCTGGATTTTGGAAAACTTTCGCACTCCCTTGACTGTCGGCACGAGACGATCGTACAACTGTTTGTCGTTCTGTTGGCTTTCGTGCAGCATTCTCGCGTCGATTTGGGCCGCGAGTAGATTGTTCGCCGCCGTCACGGCGTGGATGTCCCCCGTCAGGTGCAGGTTAAAGTCCTCCATCGGGATCACCTTCCGAACAATGAGACCGTTACTCGCGGATCATCTGAGACCTGGATAAAGTGCGGGAGTTACCTGAGAGTAGCCGCCCCCCGCTGCGCCTCCCTTGATGCCGAAGGTCGGCCCCTGGGACGGCTGTCGGATGCACGCGAACGAGTTCTTCTGTCGGTGGGCCGACAGCGCCTGAACGAGGCCCAACACCGTGGTGCTTTTGCCCTCCCCCAGCGGGGTGGGCGTTATCCCCGCCACGACGACGTACTTCCCGTTCGGGTGCTCCCTCAGTCGTTTCATCACGTTCAGACTGATCTTGGCCTTCTTCGTCCCGTAGAGGAAGTACTCGTTCTCCATGAGGCCGATCTCCTGCGCGAGGAGACGGATGTCCTTCGGGGTCTGCGCCCGGGAGATCTCTATGTCGCTGGGAACGGGGGTCTTGAGGTGCAGGGGGAGAGGGCGGAGGTCCCACTCGAGGAGGGCGCGGCTCGTCCCGTGGAAGAAGCACCCGGGGAAGGTCGGTTTGGATGAGGGCCTCACGACTCGCGACAACATTTTCTGACGATCGACCGAAACATACTGGACATTCGAGTCGGGAGAGCCAATCGCTCGCTCTTCTTATCATCTCCTCTTCGGTATTTCAAGGCCGCTCCGTTCGAAAAGCAGTCAACACTAAAGTTTCCCACGATGGCGGCTTCGCTTCCGTTTTTCGGTTTTTCCATTCAATTTGGCAATAAATAGTTCTTCCAATTCATCCAAGGAACATGAACAGATACCCTTTATATTATTTACATATATATGACAACGCCTTTGAGCCTTCATGTGAGCAAATGATTTATTTCTTTGCTTATAATTCGGGCGGCCATTTTGCGAGAAACAGTCCACCATATTCGAACACTTTCGAAAGCTGATAACGACTTTTCCCCGCCATGGCAACTTCGATAATAACCTCAGCTGACATTTTGACACGACCGTCCTTCGACCACTCCTTATCAGACCCCCCTCGAACGAAAATTAATAATCTCTGGAAGCGACCGTTACATTTCCCCAACGGTTTCCCTCAGTTCCGAGAACCGCCGTCAATGGCGCTGGTCTCCGCTTCGGGGCGAAAGGTGATACTCACCGACGCAGGGGTTGTTGTGCACGAAATCGTAGAGCTTCTTCGGTCCGATCAGGAAACTCGACACGATTTTCCCCCGGTGAATCGTTTTCATGTTGTTGGTGATGCAGCCTTTTTCCAGCAGGTCGATGACGCCGGCGCTGAACATTTCCGTGTGGATTCCGAGGTCTTTGTGGTTCGTGAGACTCGCGAGGACGGCGTCCGGGATGTTGCCGATGCCTGAAAGAGAAGGCAGACTGCAGAGTGATGCAAGATGGGGAGCTAAATTGAAATAACGTCATTGCATCGCGACAGGAAAATTTTTATAAAATAACCGTAATTTTATAACAATAGCCATTTAAAATACTAATTAAAATTGGCAAAATAACGAAAAAAATACTATTTTCTTGCAACGACTGCAGAAGTTTACTTTAGATTTCCACCCCGGTTCAAGGCAAACAAGGGCTGATCACTAACCCATCTGAAGGGTGGCCCCGTTCTCGACAAGATTCTCCGCGATCAGTTTCCCTATCTTCGTCTCGACTTCGCTGGGGGGCTTGCCCCCGTGCTCGGGCAGGGGAACGTCCACGTTCACGGCATAGTCTATGTGCGACGAGTGGATTATGCTGTCGCCGAAGGTCCTCGGCATGTTCGGGTTCACCTGGGCTATGATCATTTTGCTGTAGGCGAGAGCGGACCTGACGCAGTCGACGGAAGTGCCCAGGGAGCAGTAGCCGTGTTCGTCGGGGGGGGAGACCTGGAAAGAAAGGGTTTTGCAGTGCACGAGGGGGATGTCTCGCGGGCGGGGCGGGCACTCACGTGAATGAGGGCGATGTCGGGTTTGTATATTCCTTTGTGGAAGAGCTTGGGTATTTCGCAGAGGAAAATGGGGATGCAGTCTGAAGTGCCATCGGCCACGGCTTTCCTCACGTTGCCACCCATGAAGAACGAGCACGACCTAAAAATGTCTGACAAAAAACTTTGGATTAAATTACTATTAATCACATCAAAATTTGATAATAAATGCATTTTAACATTAATATAAAAAGCATTTACGTAAATAATATCCGACATTTAATGGCAAACTCATTCTATTTTTGATTTTACAGAATAAAAAAATTAAACCCAGAATATTCTACCTCTAATTTCAATCAGTATTATCTTGCTTAGAGTTTCTTGGTTTCATTGCAAAACTCCTCTGATTAGGCAGAATCTTAAGTAACATCCGATGCTGTTTATATCCAAGTTATGGATTAATCATTGAGTGTATCATATATATGCAGCTGTTTATATTTTTATAGGCAATATTCTAGCAACAACAGAGAGGGTCAGTTCTTCTTATTTATACTTTCAGATAAAAGGTATTTCAAATAATATATAATATTTACATTAGATTGTAATCCACACTATTCAAAGTAAATATATTAATAAGTCCTATTGCATAATACAGTAGCGCGTGCTTTAACATTACACATACTAAAATATTATACATTATATTAGACCGCATTTTATAAAATAAAATACTAAATAATATTAAATTGTTGATCCAAATATTATCTTAAATAATTATTAATGGTTTGAAAAAAAGGAAATGGAAAAAGTGTGACAAAAACGCGAGTTATTTCATTTATGAGTAGCGGAAGTCACTTATGACTCGGGCTAATGATTAATGAAAACCAAATGGAACAACATGGAACAACACGGGAGTCCTTCAAGGGTCCTTACGGGAGTTCTCGGGTTTGACGTAGGCCGCCTCCCCCTCCGTGTGCATATGACAGACGGTGATGTCCTTCAGATTGGCCGCCCTTCCCTGGTCGGTCATCGCCTGGAGCAGGACCTGGGGGGTGGCGGCGGCGCCCTGGGCGAACACGAGGTTTCCTGGAAGAGAGAACGCCCTCATGTTAAGTGTTAACATCAATTCATCCTTCTGAGCCGTTCAACTCGTGCATTTTATGCTTATAAAAACATTTATTCTGTTTACTTTAATTATTGATAATTAAATTAATTAATACATTGATTTATTTGGTTGGCAACATTGCCATTGCCTGATAGAGTGAATTTATTTTTTAATTTCTTTGTGCAATAATCCGTAAATGAGTGAAAGTACGGTTTTCTGACGAAGTGTTGGAGTTAGTGCACTATCATACTTAATCATACTAATATATAAATCTGTTAAAGGAATGTGTGTGTGTGTGTGTGTGTGTGCACCGTTTTCTGTTACCTAAGATCTCAGCAACCACTGAGCCGATTTCGACCGAACTTTTCCCAAAAGACGCGCATTTTTCCAGAGAAGGTTCTGCGCTATGTATCATTTCTTGAAATTCAGCAAAAGCAGAGAAATTTCCAGAAAACCTGTTTAGGTTTTGGGGAAAAACCAGATAACTATACTCATTCCTTTCTCATGCTGAAGGGTCGATGTTCTTTTTTTTGCGTTTTCGGCCACTTTGAGTACAGTGGCATGGGGAACTAGGAATTCGGGGTTCCACATTCGATTGCCAAGTGGATATTATTATTACTGAAATTTGAATGCATCCACGTTGCAAATGGTTATATTCTTTCCGAATTAAGCATTTTTCAGAATTTTTAACAAACTTTCAGCGAATTGTTTTTAGATTTGATATTATAGATAAGTTAATATTTTATCATTCTCTGTGTTATCACGACTTGTTTGTTCACTTGGTTTTTCTTTATTAATATTATTATTAAATAAAAAGGTACTAATTTAAGAAATGAAAAAACATCATTTGCATTTTTATTATCATCATCAATAACCGCGTGACAGGGTCGCCAAACATCCTAGACTTTCTATAGTTTTTACAGGGCGATTCGTCTATAAAATATTGGCTTCCCTCCGTCTATGGGAGAAGGGGTCGTTCTCACCCCTTAAAGACTGAAACCCATCGACAATGGCCCAAGAGCCTCATTTATTAACTGAATGACCTTCCGTTGCACGGCTTCCATTTTGGCCGCCCTGCCCTTGTGACTTATCTCGTTACATAACGGCCGCAACCAAAGCCAAACACAGAAGCTGCAGAAGGAGCGGGAGCAGGGGGAGGAAGGCCTCCTCGAGGGGGACACAAGGGTGGAAAAGTGGTGAAGTGCGGAGGTTGGGAACAGTGCGACGTCGGAAGTCCGCCATTCCATTGCCCTTGACAATGAAGACTAATTTAAATAAACTCCCGAGGCCGTCATTTCGCTTTTTAAAATGCTTCCGACGAACCGATAAACATTTGCTTTTCTGTTTTTTCTCTCCTCATCGAGGCCAAATTATTCTTCGCAATTTCTAAAATAACCGCGGATCATTTTGTCAATTATTCATTTTATTTGTGAGCAGTCCTTCCTAAGTCCTTCCTAGCCGTAGAATGAAAAGTGCGAATGACCCATCAAAACCAATACAAAGTGTTCATTACAAAGTAATTGTGAGAGGCTTCAAGATTTCTGTTGATCTTTTTTCAGTTACAGTGAAGCAGTTTTTGCCTTTTTGTCTGCATTTGCTCCTGAATTTGTATTTGTATCCAATAATATACAAATGAATATATAAAAATAAACAATTTATGCAGATAAATGCAAATACTAATTAAGTTTGTAAATAATTAAACTTGTGTGTAATAATGTATAATAAATAATATGTATGATATGAAGTGAATATTATATTTTATTCAGTATTGTATTCATTATGTCTTTATTTAAATCTTTATGTATTTGACATCAATAGTTAAAAGTTTTTATTTACTTTTTATAGTACATATCTATTTACATTATTTCCTATTTTTGTATTTTAGTGACTACAATTGTGCTTTTAATTAATGTTTTTTATTTCCATTTCCCTAAAGCCTAATGTGAGCCAAGGGGCATTTCAAGCAGAGAAAATGAAATACATCTATGCAATAAGTTTATAAATATATATATACTGATAAAAATGGTATTCAATCTAATATAAATGTAGAAAAAAATTATTATTATTGATGTAAACTTATATAAAATTTCAGAATTTGAAATTGAAGAAGTGAAGAGATCAGGAGCTATGTTTTTAAGGCACACAATTTTGGATTTTCATTTCATTTTCAAATGACACTTGAGATAACAATGACATTAGTGTAAAGATGTGAAATTAATCTCAACACAATTAATAAGATTTTGATTGCAAGATCTCCCCTGGTATTGGCAAACTGACAAATAGGCCAAAGCCAAAGCGAACTTAGGTAATCAAGTCAAGGTTTATGGAGTATCGTGGCTCCATTCAAAAGAGATCATAACTCCTGCTGACGTGAGTCGACCATCAGCAACGAGAGATTTTCTTCTGAGGGCGATCGGCCGCATGACTGATACAGCTCAATCAGAAAAGTGAACTTTGATCCTGATGCAGTTCTTTGCCCTCGGCTCGCATCAAATGCGATAGAATCACATTTCGCTTTTTATCATCAGCGAAAGTCCGGGAATATACGCATTACTACGAAATGACAGCTGTCATATATAACTTTGTGCACAAGTAGAGATTTTAGAGCAAAATGGAAAGCACTTGAGACGGTTTGGTCCAAAGTCCACTCACCTGATTTTAAATTACTCAAAGCTTCTTCGGCAGTTACGAACTTTGTTTTCTTTTGAATTGGTTGACACAACTGTTTAGTATAAGAATAATATACATTGCGACGTCCGGTTAATTTTGAAGGGTTCGACACGGTTAAATTATTTAATAATTGCGCCAGTCTGGCGGATTTTTTAACGAATGTCGCCATACTTCTTCCGTTCCTCCTCGTCTGCTTTAAAACTAAATATAACTAATCAAACCTTTCCCCGGACTAGAACTGACGTTAACTTCCCAATCGACAAAGTCTCACAATGGCAGGGCGACAACATGACCGTTCGTGACGTCTGCTATCGTTTACATTCTCTATGGCTTTGCATTCGTTGGCTCCTTTCGGTAAATAATCCGTTACGAGGGAAACCATTTTTCTCTCTCTTACTTTCCTGAAAAATTAGTTAATTCGAAAAATTAATTAATTTTCTCGTTACACGTAGAAAAAAAATTAATCATTCCTTCCCATCTCTCTAACCCGCCAGAGGTTCCTTAATAAATGTGACATCATACAAAAAATGATTTCGTATTTCGACTCGTATTAAATAAATAATTAAAAGTAATTTATATTTATAAAACTAGACAGAAAAACTGATAGGCGCAATAATTTTACACAAATGGGTTGTCCACCGCTTTTATGGGGTGACAAAATAAGCGTGCAGAAGATAAAATTATCAATTACTGAATTTTAATTCACCCCTTATTAATTGATTCATAATTTGATGCATTATTGTGCAAACTCAATTCTTTTTAATAAATAATTTTCTTAAACATATTAAATCTCATTTATTTTTTAATTTACAAAGAATTATTAAGAACTGATAATTCTGTATGATAAATATAAAATATAGGTGATACATTACATTTAAAAATTGCAGTATTAAAATTAAAAAATTCTAAAAATATACAGTATAACACCAGCAGCAGATCCGTAGATGTTTCGTAGAAAATCAGGCAAAAATAACATTTGAATTTTTTTGTTGTCTCTCACTAAGCGTAACTACAAAGGCCCAAATCACAGCTCATTAATATTTGAGTATTAATTACCATTAGTTTGTCTCATCTGAATTCTAAAAAATTCCAATATTATAAATATTAATACTGGAAAGCCACGTCGTAAATTACTCTCTGAACAATGATTAAGCGGTGCAATGCAATGAAAAGAAGTCTCAGGCATGTTCATAAAAATTATGGAACTTATGTTCATTTAGAAACTGATTTTTCATTGCACGCTTAATCGTTGATAATGACTCGGGGAACAATCCCACCGCCCTCTTGGATCTGCTTCTGGTGCTCACAAGAAGCCACACGTGTCACAAACAAGGCAAGCAAGTTTCCAGAATATAAGGACGGAATGTCTTCCGCGAGAAGACTCGGGTGGCACTTGACAAAACGCGATTACAACTCTGTTCTGCAGACATTAACGGCATCGTCACTGGCAAGCGAACCTACAAATAAATATTCTAAATAAAATATAACTAATAGCCTCCCATAAAATAAAGTTTCTTCCTTAATCTGTCATCAGGAACCACTTGAAATTTACATGATTATTTAACGAATGAACTATGATTAATTAATAAGGTTTTTTAATCACAAAATTACAGATTTTACCCATTACGACGGTAAATCTATCCAGTCGAGTCAATGGTAACTTCCTTCCATTGTTTGAATCCAACCGTTATGGGTGCCATGGTAACAAGGCTTTCCTTTCATTCCTGTTAATACTTTGTAAACGGTTACAACCGTTTTTTTTACAATTTTCCTCTTTAATGCGTATTTAATAACCGTTATTTATATTTATTTTTATTCTATTTATGGTTCTCACTTAATGTATATTTTTTATTTTATAGTTTTATTTATTTCTTATAATTTTATTTTCTATTTTAAATATCAAATCTTTTTTGCATCGACATGTATTATTATCTTAAAAAAATTAATGTGTTTTGATCGTAAACCGTGAAATATTTTATTTGATAAATTTTATGTTAAAAATAAGTCAAATACACGGCTTACTATTATAATGCGTATTTTATAGACCTTTATATATTTTATATATTTGTATGTTCATTTATTCAACTACTTATTTGTTTATATGTTGTATTCATATCCATTTAAATGCATACGCATTAGGTGTATTTAAAGGTACATATATTTAATACAAAGTACTGAATGTTTTGGTTTACTCTAATAAAAAAATTAAAAGATTTGCAGACAATCCAATTTTACTGCCGTAACAAAATCATAATGTAGGTAATAATCATCAAATACATATAATAAAAATAATCATAACCAAGAAGAGAGTAACAGAGGCTTTGGCTTATTTGTTACGGTTTACATGTATGTAAATTATATTTAAACCAATAAAAGCTGAAGTAAGAGACTCTTTAAAACCTGTTCACCAATTAATGCAGGTTTTTTTTAAATCAAGAATAAAAAAATACATATTCGGGACATGTGTGTTTATATAATAACTGAAAAAGGAGTTATAAATGGGTTTTTTTAAACGTCTTCTCAAAAGGCAATACTCATTGTAAACAACAACAACTGAAAAGCCGAATAAATAAATAATGGCAAAAACTCATTCCGTAAAGAGGCGGAAGTTACTCACGACTCGACCTAACATATTACTCTAAAACGTAAGTGGTCGTGGCACGGTGAGCCGTGGTCCTCAGCAAGGATTTCTTTGCGGTTGTCAATGCGCTCAGAAGATACAGAAAGTCCTTCAATAATCGTATTTACTGTCTCAAAGTGAAATACTGTAAATATTTAACGTTCGACCGCTCGAAAATACATCTTTGCTAATGATGTATTTTGCGGTTTGTGCAGTAAAAGTTCCTCATTCGCGGGGAATGTATCAATTTATATATACCCTAACACATGGAATGGTGATCTGTATACGGTAATAAATGCACAGGATCATAAGGGGACACATTCTGCAGTTGCTAAATAAAAAATATCAAAATAAAATATATTATCTATTTATCTATTTATGCGGGGCTGTGATTATTTTTTTCCTGCTTTCTGATGCATACATTCAAAATTTCCATTTGAGGAATGAATTTACTTAAAGAATCACCGCAATGCCCGAAAATTATTGTTTTAATAACAATAATAAATAGGAACTGAGCCGCAATTTTTTAACCAGCGACTACAGAACTTTCACTGCAATAAGTTTAAATAAAGACGTCAGATTTTCATCACAAATAACCTAATTTCCTGTCTACAAGATAATTACTATAAAAAACGATACCTTTTATCACAATTCGCCTTTTCGTATTTCCACCAAAGTAAGGCCACTTTTCTCACACGTTAATTAATAGTAATTTGAATAATACTTCAACGATGTACAGTAAAAAACCATAACATCTTTGCGGACATTTTATACAGACATTACTCGAAGCTATTATTAATTAAGTATTCGATTTCGAGGATGAAATTCAGGTGCAGCACGGTTTGATTGCATCAAATTCCACCCTTTATACTCTACCGGATATCATTTACAGCATGAACCTGGATTAGGTTATCGAAGGCACGGAATAAGGTCCACTGGGATTCTGCGTCAATATCACAGGTACTGAATTGGAGTCGATGAAACTCCCGATGGAAGTGACCACGATCGGCTGCTGGATCCCGAACGCCTGGTCGACGATCACGTTCACGTTCTGCAGGCCTCCCTCCAAGTAGCCCACCGTCTGGGTGCACGCTTCCCGAGACTTCCCGGGGGCGCAGCCGTGCTTCTTCAGCTGGCCGGCCTGGCCGAAGTCCTGGCCGCAGGAGCTGCAGTGGAAGGCCTTCTTGGAGTGGGTCCGCTCGTGCTTGCCCAGGTCAGCGGTGCTCACGAACGCCTTCTGGCACTGGCTGCAGGAGTAGGGCTTGAGCTCCGCGTGCTTTCTGATGTGGACTTCTGGAGAGTCAAGAGACCAGTGCATTATCAAGTGGAAGGAGAGGAGGACATCGTGGGCAGATAACATTTCAATTTATGAGGCACAACAGGAACGGATACTCACTTAGGTAAGCCTTGTAAGCAAAGCGCTTCATGCAAACGTTGCACGTGAAGGGCTTCTCCCCCGTGTGCTTCCTGCTGTGCTCCTCCAAGGCGTTCGAGCTCTTGAAGTCCTTCCCGCAGGCGTCGCACACGAAGCTCTCCTTGTCTTCGCCCGCGTGCGACTTGAGGTGGTTCTTGAGGTAGCACGCCTTCGAGAAGGCCTTGCTGCAGTGCTGACACACGTAGGGGTGGTTCTCGAGGTGGGCCCTCGCGTGGCAGTTGAGCCCCTGCCTCTTCTCGAAGCTCTTGGGGCAAATGTCGCACTTGTAGGGCTTGTCCGCCTCCGTCCTGTGCACCTTCCGGAAGTGCCCGTTGAGGAGGGTCTGCGTCGCGAAGAACTTGTCGCACTTGACGCAGCTGAAGGGCACGTTTTTCGAGTGTTTGTTTATGACGTGTCGGATCAGACCCACGGGTTTCTTGAATTCTTTCTTGCACGTGTCGCACTTGTAAGAATTCTGTTTTGTCTTGTGGGATTTCTCGTGAAAGAACAAATTTTGCTGGCTAACGAATTCCTTATTACAATATTTGCAAAACAGCTTGAGCTTCACGGAATGCTTGTATTTGTCGTGTCGCAAGAGGTCCGCCTTGAACATGAATTTCTTCGGGCATTTGGGACATTTTATATTTTTAGGAATGATCGACTCCGTAGACGCGAAACTGTCCGAAGAATTAAAGTCGCAGTCCTCGAACCGAACGCCCAGGATCTCCGGATTCACACCGACGCTTTCGCTCTCGAACTTCTCCGCCACGTTGTTGTTCTGCTTGCTCATCAAAGTGAGCGCCGTCGCCTCCACCGCGCCCCCCACCTCGTTCCCCTCCGACTTCAGCAAGGCGGTGTCGCAGAGGTACCTGTGCAGAATCTGTGCGTCCCCGGTGTACTCGCACGCCTCGAAGTTGCACTCGCTTTGCTCCCCGTGAGGGATCCCCATCTCCTCGGCCTTCACCAGGTGAATCTCAATGCCCTTGTCCAGGTCGAGGACCGAGTTGGAATCATTCTGAAAGCTCGGCTCGAAGCCCCGATTGAGGACGACGGCGCTTTCGACGGCGGTCGACAGCGCCTCCTCTTTGCCCACATCGTAGTTCAAATCCAATGTGGCGTCCTCCGGTTTAACGAAATCGACCGCATACTGCAGACCTTTCAACGTGTACAACTGGTAGCTGTCCTCGAAGTTGGAATTCTTGTACGCTTCCGGTTTTTCGAGCTCCTCCTGGATTTTCTCATTCCCGAAGAACTTCTCGCCCGGGTCCTGGATCAGGTTGGCGTCGATTGCGGTGGTTTTGTGGTCGAAATTGTTGAGACCGGAAGTGGGTTCTTGGCTGAACGCCGCTTTGTACAGGTCCTGCAGGCCCAAGGCATGGCTGGAGGCTATTTCTGGCTTGAGTGCGATCGGAACATCTGCTTTAGCCACTTGGCTGACTTCTGCATTTTCCATTGTCCCTGAAAGTATGGTTTATACTTACATTCTGCTCAACATATTCATATATTAATAAATATTGTTCTCCCTTATTTCTCTCCCTCTAACGCCAATTTCTGAATATTATTATAACAAAATATTATTCAATATTGTACAATAATATTTCTAAATATTATGATATTAACAAAAAAATTCCCAGATAAAAGAAAGTCTTTGAGAGATTATTATAAAACTCCAAAAAGTGTACTGAACAGCACAAAGAAAAGATAGAAAGAGTTGTTTGGGTAAAATTCATTGAGATACTAAATGAATAAATAAAAGTTTCCTTCTGAGAATCCAATCAATAATCAAAATCATACAGAAATTAAATATTTGATACAATATATAATATTACAAATATTTTTGCCTTTCAAAATACAATGGGAAATATTAACAAATTGAATAC
>JAQIBA010000392.1:0-16475 GCA_028293925.1 Brueelia nebulosa
GATGAGAATAAACAATGATAAGAACAATGATAAGGACGGTGCGATAATGACCGCACCGTCCGAGTGTGGGAGAGTTAGTTGTATCTCGGACTTTACTGGTGTCAGAAGTAAGATCCCGCCATGGATGACGTGCGCGTTGTTCGGCGTGAGATTTCGAAAATATTTAATAAGATGGAGTTAGGGGTGCTCGAAGTCTCGGAGGACAATTGGGAGAGAGTCACCGAGTTGGCACATAAGTTAGCGGCGGCGCATGACACGATATTTGACGCGGCGACCGAACTTTCGAAAGAAGACAATGCGAAAATCGAGGAATACACAGGCAAAGTACGTCGGTTACGCGAATTTTTGAGTCCAAAGAAGGGGTTGCAGGAAACCGGCACTGCAAACGTTCCCCAAAGTGCGGGCGCGTTGGTCAAGGTTCCGCAAGTGAATCTCCAGTTCTCGGGGCCTAGAGACTGGCAAATTTTCAAGACAATGTTCCAAACGGTGACAGGTTCGCTATCAGCCGAAGAGCAATTCGTCTTATTGATGCAGGCCACTCCCCGCAGATTTCGTCAAAATTTGCCTTCAGTTCCATCGGCCGATAACATCCAATGGATTCTGGACTATTTCGACAGACGTTTTGGGCCTAGTACAAGGAAGGTCCGCCTGCTGGCTAATATTCGCGCAGTAAGGTTAGACAACAAGACTACTCTTCTCGGCTTTACGGACCGCCTCAAGGGATTACGGAAGCAGGCTCAAGAGTGTGGCGTGTCAGAGGAGGTAACAGAGGCGGCTATTACCCAACAGCTGTGGAATCAGTTACCGAAAAGACTGGCCGTACACCTGAAAGCAGCCGACGATCAATCAGTGGACCATCTTCTGGAGGAGTTATACAAGAGGGCTACGATAGAACGCGAGTTAGACTGGGAAAGATCGAATAGGGGTAGAGTACCACGTGCGGGTCAAGGCGATCGTAGTGAAGGTGGTTGTGCATTGTGTCATAAGTCAAATCATGGTACGAAGAACTGCCGGGTAGGGACACCGGATAGTCGACGGAATCTTGCAGTGCAAGCCGGGCTGTGTTTAAAGTGTTTACAAAAAGGGCACAAAAGCAACGAATGCCTCAGTCGCGCGGTGTGTTCGCGGTGTAAAGCGGGGCACCACGATATTTTCTGTTCCAAGCGCCTCACGGTGAACAATCTGTCGGACGTCCCAACCGAGACAGAGAACCTCACGGAAGATTTCCACCTTTTAAACTTCTAAGCCCTCCCGGGCAGTTGTTAACGATTTGGATTACGGTAAATAATACGCGGTGTCAGGGATTGTACGACACAGGTGCATCTCTTTCGGCGATATCCAGACGAAAACTTCGACAGTTACGTGTGCCGTGTAAAGCTGACCGCTGTCATGTGACATTGGCCAACGGATCCAAGATCGTATGTTCCGGGAGGGTCCAGTTAGACGTTTGTATTAACAACATACAACAAAACTGTTCTTTTTTTGTGTTCGATAACTTACAACATGACATTATTGTTGGTATGAACTTGATACAGTTATTTAAGTTAGAGCAAAGAAATGGGTGTCAGGTGTTCCAAAATGGTACGTTAATTTCCGTCCCACGTCGATCCCCGTGCACACTCCAAGGTGTACAGGAGGCCGAACGGAAACTAGAGGGGCTCCTGCAACGGTATCAACTGCTGTTCCAGGGAATTGGGCGGACACAGCGACTGCATCATGAAATCAAAGTTACTTCCGACAAAGTGGTGCGCCACAAACTTCAAGAAATTCCTGTCCATTGGCAAGCGGACGTCAAGAAGCATATCAAGGACTTGTTGGATCTCGGGATTATCGAAGAGTCCGACAGTGAGTTTCGCTCGAGAATTGTACCCATTAAGAAAAAAGATGGTTCCATTCGATTGGCCGTGGATTACAGGGACTTAAACGCCATCTCACAACCCGATGCGTTTCCGATGCCACGTATAAGAGACATTTTAGTGCGTGTGGCCCAAGCCAAGATTTTCTCGAAACTGGACTTAAAGAAAGGGTATTATCAAATTCCCATGTCAGCCGAATCCAAAAAGTACACGGCTTTTGCTTGTGGAAAAAAACTATATCAGTTCAAGTATATGCCATTTGGTCTTGTCTCAGCGCCCCAAACATTTCAGAGATTGATGGACGCCCTTTTTGGACACTTGGACTTCGTCGACTGTTATTTGGATGATGTGATCGTATATAGCCAAAACTGGGACGAGCATTATAAGCATCTCGAGCAGGTCTTTCGGATTTTAAAACACGAGAATTTACGACTAAACCGAGAAAAGTGTCAGTTGGGAAGACAGGAAATTGAATACTTAGGCCTAACCATTAAGGGTGGCAAACGCTCGGTTACAGCGACGAATAAAGAAAAAATTTTGAGATTCCCCCGACCACGAAATCAACAAGAAGCACAAACATTTATTTGCTTGGTCAACTACTATAGAGATTTGATTGCGGATTTTGCTTCCATGGCAAAACCAATCTATGTGGCTATTAATGAGAAGAAGTTTTTCTGGCATGAGGCACAGGAGCGCGCTTTTTGTGCTATCAAAGACCATATTCGCCGGGATCCGGGGCTGCCGATTCCAGATACGACCAAGCAGTTTATTGTGACCACCGACGCCTCCGATTCAACCATGGGGGGAACTCTTTCACAAATAATAGATGGGGTCAAGACTCCGGTGGATTTCTTTTCGCGAAACTTTAATAAGACACAGTGTCGGTATAGCACTTACGAGAAGGAAGCCACGGCCATTCTCGAAGCGTTACGGAATTGGCGATATCTTCTACTAGGAAGACCTTTTCGCATTGAGACGGACCATAAACCCCTTCAATGGCTGCTATCCAAGAGGGACTGCTCAGGGAAACTTGGCAGGATGGTGTTGAAGTTGCAAGAATACCAGATCGAAAATATCGACCACATAAAGGGAAAAGACAATTTGTTGGCAGATACCCTTAGCCGTATTCAATTAAACATGATAGAGTCCGATACTAATGACGAGGACGAGGTCATTCGCAGAGATAGACAGAACTTTACCCGGCGTAACCACAAATGGTTCTTTGTGGATAAAAATGCTGACAAGGAAACTTACAGACTCTATATCCAGAAGCCGGAGGACAGGAAAACCATCTTGCAGAGCATTCATGAGAACGGCCACTTCGGCTTGTTTAAGACTCAGGAGGAGATACGAAAACGATTCTGGTGGCCGAAGTGGACGAACGATGTGAAAGCCACGATAGAAAAATGCGAAATATGCCAAAAATTTAAAGATAACACGGAGAAAACAAAGCTGCCACTACGATCTAGCGCCATTGAGACCGAGAACTGGCACAGAGTTGGATTAGATATCTGTGGGCCGCTTCAAAAATCTTCCCATAACAATAAATACATTGTCGTGATGCAGGATTACGCCACCAAGTTTGTGACGGCTACGGCAATGGCCACAGCAACCGCAGATAACATTATTGCTTGGATGACAAACATGTTTTTGATGTTCGGCTGGCCCCGAGTGGTAGTATGTGATAGGGGTTCCCAGTTTGAAAGTAGACAATTTCAAGATTTTGCCACGACCAACCACATACAGATAACCTATGCCACAGTGGGACACCACCAGACGAATGGAATGGTGGAAAGAATCAATAGGACCTTGGAGGCGATGCTAAGAACATGTGTAGGGGACAAACGAAACTGGGATGCTCGCTTAAATAACGTCGTATCCGCCTATAATGCAACGGTCCATCATTCCACCCGAATAGCGCCGTTTAAAGCCATGTTCGGCCACGACATGGTTACGCCGCTGGACCTCAAATTCGGCCTCTCCTTTGAGGCGGCCGATTGGAACACTCTACAAGCTCAACGGATGCAGTTCACCTCCGACATGCAGGCGCGCCAAAAGCAACAGTATGACCGGACCGCCAGGCAGGAACAGATCGCAGTGGATGATCTGGTGTGGTGGCACCATACCGCCCAGACTGCGGGGTCTTCGAAAAAGTTGAATCAGATTTGGAGGGGACCCTACAGAGTCACGGCTGCTGATACCACGAATCTTCAAATCGAAGACCGTAGCGGAAATCGGCGATGGCTACATAGGAATCATCTTAAACGTTTTAAGGGAGACCCGCAACAGGCACGGTTGGACGTACTCCGGACACGAGGTCGGCCGGCTAGGAACGCCGGTCTTGCGGGGGAGGTGTAGCGGCAGCGATGAGAATAAACAATGATAAGAACAATGATAAGGACGGTGCGATAATGACCGCACCGTCCGAGTGTGGGAGAGTTAGTTGTATCTCGGACTTTACTATATGGAATTTGGCCTTAATTGTCTTTCTTCTTTTTCCTTTCCTTTTTTTTCTCTTTTGTGTTATTGCTTTACATTTTTTTCTTATTCCTTCTTTTTTGTTTTTTCCATTTTCATCAAATCATTTTTTATTTCTTATTTTATTATCATTATTATTATTTTAATAACTTTTTAATTATTATTATTTCTCTCTTTAAGTGTTATTTTATTTTTCATACTTTCTTTTCATTATTTTTATGGTTTTTGTATCTTTTCTTAATTTGTGCTTTCCCTTTTTTCCTCTTTTCGTTTTATTCCTTTTTTTTAACTTTTTTCTGTTTGTTTTTATTCGTTTCTCTTTTATTCTTGTCTGTATTTTCTTTTTCCTATTCTGTTTTTATTGTTTTTTTATCTTTTAATACTCATTTTCTGTTTTTTTCTTTTTCTTTTTACCTTTCTTTTTTATATATTTGTCTTTGTTTCTTATTTTTTTATCATTTTGTCCTTTTTTTCTTTCATTGTGTTTTCTTCTTCTACTTCCTCTTTTCTTTCTTCTCTTTCAAGAAGATTTCTCCGTCCCTGATGCGAATTCATCTTCCTCCGCCCAACTGCCTCACCCATTACCTCCTCACCTTCACCATAAAATCACTGCCAAGGACAACAAAACATATACGCGTACTCCGCCACAAATAAAATAACACACATAGATAACAAACAAACTTTTCCTGTATAAAAATCTACAACTTTACTGAGAGTATAAATTATATATTTTACGAGAGCATAAAATGGTTTTATCTCCCCCGGAGGGTTTCACCCCCAGCCAGCGAGGGCCCAACGCCCGGGCCCCCTCGACAGCCCCTCGAGGGCCCATCGGGGAGACGCCCGCCAATAAAGAATTGAAAAATTTCCCAACGAGTGAAATATGGCGACTTTTATTACGTCCTCCCTCTCGGTCACTCCTTGTTTATGTTTTTATTAACTTTTCTATGTTATTGATAATCTTCTTTTAATAACCGAATTTATTAAGTCGGGTTTATGTATCGGAGATGGGGGGTGTCCCCCCGGGGGCGGGGGCGCGGGGGGCGGAAGGGAATGCGGTTTTCTTGTTTGTTTAAATAATTCAGCTTCATGGGAGAGGAGATAAAAAGTCAAGAGCGACACCTTTAATTTGTCTGTCGTTTTGTCCGTGTGTCGATAACTGGAAACTCGTTCTGAAATTTATGTCCGGGGCTCACGAGATGGGAGGTCACTCGGTTCACGACGAACTACGCCCTCCGCACTGCTGACCCCGGGAAACCCACGCTTAGCTTACGGGGAAGCGCCGGAAGTGATCGTTGGTCATTAAAGAATCTCTTCGGCATTTCCGGTGAATCGGAGAAACCCAGAAAAACAAAGAAAGTGGACATCTGGTATGAATTTTCTCAATTTGAATGATAAATATAAATCCAGGACTAAATCCGTCCGTCCGCGTCTTCGGTTCGACTCGGAAATATTCGGATGTCATCGTAAAAAAAACAGTCGCTGATTGGTCGAGAAAAGAACTATAGAGGTCGCATTTGAACAGTTGACCGTTGACCATTCCAGGGTTGCCAATTTAAGGGTTGGAATTTATCCATCGTGGAGTTTTTGTAGAATTCAGGGCTGTCGTCGTAGTATTTTGTAGTAATTGAGAGCAATATGAAACGGGAATGGAAGTGATTAAGGCTCTGAGGTAATTTAATATTGAAATCAGATGACATCGAATGCGATTTGTCATCTTTTATTGGCGTTAGGGAGCGGAGTTTCGTGCAAATGCTTTTCTTTTCGGGTTTTCTCTTCTTCCTTTTTTCGTTTTTTTTATTTTCTTTCTTTCTCTCCTTTCTTTTTTATTTTTTTTTCTTGTGTAATTCATAAATCCAACTTCTTTAATTCTTCATCAGCCTTAAACAATTTCGAATAATGTAACTTAACTTTCGAATGCTATGACGTTTTTTAGAAAATACATTTTCCGATTAAAAGCTTCCATCTATTATCTATATCACTGGCCTGACTTATTCCATAGGGGCAATGCAGTGCGGGAAGCAGACGACGCTCGACCAGATAAATTATAATTTATCTACGGGCTCATTTATTAATAAGTGAGGCAACCGAACTGTTGCTGACGTCCTCGCAATCGAATTAACCAATTACACAACACTTCTCTTAACTGCTCTGGCTCTTGTCAGTCTCGTGGCCAATCAATGCCCGTGGGTGGCAGCCCTGGGGGCACAGCCCTCCGCCCCGGGGGCGCAAGGGGCCACTGCAACGGACACCCTCGCTCTCCCTTCTGCTCGGGGATTCGCGTGAGGGAAAGCCAAGAGGGCAGCAGAAGGTACAATCCTTCATCTGTCGAGTGCAATCTCGGGGCGGGCTAACATATCGCCGAATTATGGAAATGGATTCATTCATTCATTCATTGAGTGATTCATTCGGGGACTGCCGGCGGCGGCGTGGCCTTGGCCGGGTTGAGGATGTCAGGCGAAACTTTCCCCCGGGGCGGGGCGGAAAGGGAGGGCGGGGAGGGCGGGGGACAGAGATAATGATAATTAAAAACGTCTGTCCCATTTGAGCGGGTGAATGTCATCGGAGTCGCCCACGCGGCCGCAGTTTGGGCGGGTGCCCGTTGTACCTGGAACGTCCTCCAGGTACACGTGTTCCATTCATATGCCTCACCTCGTGCTTTGCAACTGTCTATGGGTGAAGCAGAACACGTTTGGAAATGGCACAATTGGGAAATGAGGGAAAATCTATGATTAATATAATAATTTGTTTTTTCTTATATATTTACGCATATAAATCCAAGTATTATAATTATTAAGTTTATATTAGTTTTTACATTATATACCATTTATGTATCTGTACATTTCACATTTATGTTTACTATTATTTATACGCGTATAATAAATATTAGCGTTATTCCGGAAGGCCTGGCGATCGTTTGCGTGGGCTTATCGACCCCGATCGGGATCGATTTGCGGGGGAGGGGGGGGGAGCGAGGGGGGCAAAAACAAATAATAATCCCGCGAGTCAGGAGTGTCTTTGTGAGAGTGGAAAGTGGCCATAAATTCTCGCGGACGTGTGGTCCACCGACCACCCACAAGCGAGGTCTCATCCGCCGATCACTCGACTCCTAAAAATTCTAAAAAATTTTAAGCCCTCCGCCCCCCCTCCGCCCCCCAACGACCGCCTTTCCACCAAACTCCGCGTTTAACTTTATTTATGACTTACATTATTTTAAATTTGTTGCTCCTTTCGATGCCGTTTGGGGTTTTAACGCTTCGCCTGTCAAATCTCACATTTTCAGGCACGATTTCCGGCGCGAGTGCCCCCTCGCCCCCTCCCCCCGGGGCACTGGGCCTCATTACATTCCTCCTTCACCTCCACCAGCCATGGCGCATCACTCATTCCCGAGACAAATGGCAGATGGGGAGGGGCGCGGGGGGCGAGGCTCCCCCAGTGAGAGCCCATTTGTCTCCCCGTCCGTCACGAGATTAGGCCCCTCCCGCCCCCCGTCGCCCCCCGGCGTGTCAAGGCGTGTCTCTTGGCAAAAGACAATAAATGGCAGAGAAAGAGAAATGCGCGAACCTGAAAAATAAATCAAAATCGGAAAGAAGGACAAATGCGTGTCGGTGACAAATGGGGCGATTCTTATCGCGGGGGCGGTGGGGGAGGGGAGGCGGGGAGGCGATGGTATGCAGGACAGGTGTGAGAGACGGAAGAGGGTGAGAGAGGTGAAGGGGTGATTGTAAATAAACAATAATTCACCGCTTAATAAAGAATAAACGAACTCCATCTAAAACGAATTAATTTTCCTTTGATTTTCTCAACTCACCAAATCTCGAGTCTCGCTAATTAATTTATTATTAATGAGGGCGATTTCATGGGAAGCGACGCCACGCAAATCATCCGTGACCCCCAGCAGACGCCCCCCGACGCCCCCTCCCCACCACTTTCTCCAATTCACCCGTAATTAAATTAATTAACTGACCAACAAAGAGAAATGGAGCTTTTAATTAAAGGAGGTCAATTTTTAATTAACTCCTTCCTTCTCCCCCCGTCCCCCACCACCCCCCACCGCCCCCCACAGTAGCACCAACTGCTCCTCATCCACCCACGACCCACCTGACCACAGAGGCGGCGCGTGCACCCGTAATGAACGCTGCGTGACGTGCTCCAGCCGTCCGATTAATCGTGCCCCGCTCCTGGGTGGCCCGGGGCGCTGGTGAAGTGAGTCACCGGAAGTGGAGGTCGAAAGGGAGGCCGGTGAGTGGGGGGAGAGGGTGTGGGGGTTGGGTGTCGGGCAGGGGCGGGGAGTGTCCGAGTGGCGAGAGTTGAAGCATAAAAGGGCCATAAATAGTGGGATGAGTGCGGGGTCCAGTTTTTCCGGTCCGAGATCGGGTAATGAAATTTGGGTGGCCAGGGGGGGTCGAAAGGTTATCGAGGCTCCCCCACCGGCCGCCATGAAACCGCGTTCCGTTTCATTGCTTTATTGGATGATTGGCGGAAATGTGATTATCCCATTTGGTTCGATTGAGACGGATGGTCGGATGGTCGGGTGAGCGCGTGCTGTGGTCGAAAGGGAGCAAAAGGGGGCGAAGAGGGCGAGGGGTAGTTGTGGAAGTCCCCCAAAGGGTTCACTGTGTCACCAGTTAGGAAATGGAGCCATAAATAACACTTTAATACAGTATCGCTCAAAATATTTTGACCGTAAAAATATTATTATAATTTAATAATTAGACAATAAAAATCAGGAAAACCTAAAAAAGGCAATAATTAATTAACAAATTAAGTGATTTAACAATTTAAAAATAAAAAAATTATAAAAAATTAAATCCTCTCCAAATTTTAACTGTATATATTTGGTAAAGGACTGAAACATTCAGTGAATAAATATACAATTGAAATAAAATAAGATTAATAATTATAATCATTAAAACATTTAAATGTGATAAAATTTAAAGAAATTCTTAACATTCAGATTATATTTTAAAATTATACTCTTTTTAGCGGTTCTTCTGTAATAATAATAATTTAATAGCAGTTAATGTTTTTTTGAGTAAAAAAAGAGAATGAATAATGAGAACTAAATAAATAAACAACCGGAATAATAGTCATTAAATAGCGGAAATTATTTATGACTCGGTCTAATAACATTAAAAGAATGTCGTTAAGAAATGGGCGTTTGGGTTTGCGCCTCTTAATTGGCACTAAATTCCGCATTTTTTTATTCTTTCGAATTCCTTTGCAGCTCTCTCTCTTGTTTCCTTTGACATTTTTTTTACTTTTTTTTCTCCTTTGAATTTCTGTAACTGTCATTTGTTTATTTTGTCTTTCTGCGGGTTGTTTCCTTTGACTTTCTGTATTTCTTTCTTTTGGCTTCATTTTATTCCAATTTTTTTCCTTCGTTTTGTATAAATTTTACTTCTTTCCTTTCAGATTCTGTAAGTCGCCTTTTTTCCTTTGACTTTTTTAACATTTTTTTGCCTTCCTTTAGTTTTCTGTAATTCTCTCTTGTTTCCTTTGAGTTTTTGTAACTGTCACTTTTTTCATGAGTTTTCCTTCCTTTCCTTTATTTTTTTTCAGCTCACACTCCTTACCTTTGACTTTCTTTAATTCTCACTTCATTCCTTTGTCTTTCTGTAAATTTAATTCCTTTCCTTTGACTTTCCTTAATTTTCACTTCTTACCCTTAACTTTATTGCTATTCTCATTTCATTCCTTTGTCTCTCTGCAAATTTCACTCCTTTCCTTTGACTTTCCCTAACTTTCACTTCTTACCCTTAATTTTTTTTCTATTCTCACTTCGTTCCTTTGTTCTTCCGGTAACCCCCACCAACTCCCCACCAGTGATTCCCCGTCCCCCCTTGATCCTCCCAAACAAGACGGAAACACCAAAGTGAAAAATGTTAAACGACACCAACAACATTTTGACTCATGAGTACACAGTTTCACAAAACACAGGTAGCCCTCATAAATAACCGAGGGCGAGTCCGCCTCCCACAAGAGTAACACGAGAAGCACCAGCCACACACGCCGACATCTTTCGCCCTTTCACTCGACCGGACTCTCCTCTCTCTCCCCACCAGAGGGACAATCCGCCCCCGCCCCCACGACAACCACTAACACTGTCCCTCGCACGGGGATGCGAGGGTGCACCGACCACTAATAACTGGCATCAATCCTCGCGAGAATGAATGAGCGGACGGAAGACGCGCTCCTGTCCCGCCGGAGGGATGGAAACCCGATTAAGATTTATGGGGCGGTTGCAGGGCGTCCGCCCCTCGCCCCCCACTCGGACAACCAACCTGGAACGCCCGGGAGCGATGGAAATGACTGCTGCCTCATATTTTCTACCTTTTTGTCCTTCATTATAATTTTTTCTCCTTTTTTTATACTTTCCTTATTCCTCTCTTTTATTACCCCATTTTCTCTTTATTTTCTTTATCTTTTACTTTCTTTCTTTCAGTACAATTGGGAGTAATTAATTAAAAATAAAATGGGAAGAATATTTTTTTTCAAATTATAACCCACAGAAAACCAAAAATTATTCCAAGGTCAAAATGACCCACTTTAACCAGCGGACTGATTTGCATAGTTCCAATCACCAGGTGCCTCCAGATAATGAAGACCTCCCGATGATGAATGGGAGGTCCAATGCAACATCCCCTCGCCCTTCATCCCCCACCCTCCGGGGAGGGAGGCCAGCGTGGGAGCGAGAGGTGCTAACGAGGGCCCGTGCCTGATTTACACCTGGGAACATCTTATTACGGCGCAAATTGACGTGGGAGAGTGTCGGAGGATTCCCATTAGCTGACCACCCGAGGCACAGAGTGGGCACCAGCCACATACACAGGCACAGACACCTGAGTGGATGATTAAGTGCTGGGGGTGAAGGGGTGCAGGAGGAGAGGGGCGGTTGGTGTTTTCTGTCCGCTCTATGTCTGCCCCGTTAATTTGTGGCTTCGTTCCCTCCTTTATCAAATAATTTTCTCTTTGCTGGTCTTCCACTTTCCCCTGTGTCCCCTCCCTTCCCCCCAGAATGCGAATCCAGGGGGGGAAACGTTCCAGTTCGACAACCTTGAGGAAGAGCTTTAATGAGAAAATGACTGATGGCGCGATAAATAACCGATTGAATATTTTAACATATTTATTCTCGGCCTATTAACATTTTTTAATTGAAAAACGTTTGGGGGAGACGAGGGGGTGAGAGAGGGAGGGAGCCAAGAAAGACGACTTTCCCGAGATTAAACCAAACAAACGACGCACAGGAAGTCCTGATTGAATAAATGGGGGAACTCGTTGCCATAATTCTGAGCTTCCTTGCTGCCTTAACTGCCATAATTGCGCTCGGGATTTATTCGGCGGATGTCCCAATCCATCGCTTACCAAACTCTGCCCTGCCCCGTCCTCACGACCAACTTCCGCACTTTTTCCATCTCAACTTCCCAAAATGTTAAACTGTTACGCCTCGAGAAAAATATTTCAGGTGCAAACCGCAATTTGTATTTAAATAACCAATTAATACGAACATTTACTTTTAATTATATTCAACTCCCGCTCAAAATTTATTATAATGCGTATAATTATAGTCAATGCTGTTAATCTCTCAAACAGTTCCCCCCCTTATTTCGCCCCTCATTAGGAGTTACATATAAATTGTTATGAGTTTCATTAAAATGTTTTACACATTTATAAATACAATATTAATTAAATGACAGAAGAAACAAAGAATTTATCTTTATAATAATATAACTAAGAGTATTAAAGAAAAAGCAGAAGACAAAGAAGAATGTTATGTTTTGTATATTTTCTTATTTTAATGCGACAAATATATTATTATTGTATATTTTGTATATATTTTGTTGTTTATTTTGTTTTATATTTGTTTATATTATGTTGTATGTTTCTTTAGTTTTGTATTTTGTGTGTTTTATATATTTTCTTATTTTAATGCCGAAGAGTCACAGGTTTTACTTTTTATTTTATCATTTACGTGTTTATCTTTTTCTATTTTATACAGACTTTATTTTTTATGAAGTTATTAAAAATAAAAAAGTTATATTCATAATATAAAAGTATAATTTTGGAAGTAAAATGCCGACAAAATAATGGGTTATTCTGATTGGATGATAAAAGTCGACCGAGTGCAGAGCAGAACTCCGGAAATTCCATCTCTCCCCCGCCACCCCCATTCGCCCCCCGAAAACCTCACAACTCAATAAATCAATAAATCCCGAGGAAATGAATAATTAAAATATAAATAAATAAATAAGTAAAACGAGAAAAGGAATTACTTTAAATGTAGAATAATGCTTTTGATTTTTTGACCCCATCCTCGTACATCAACCGGCGAAGGATTCAATAACCCGGGGGGCAGGGGGGCAGGGGGGGCGTCTCGTTAGCCGAGTTATTTCCACGTCGCCCCGCGCTGATTCCCGCGTTCCTGCCAGGGGAGGATGGACGGGGATGAAAGTGGGGTGATGGGGGTGGAGGAGGGGGCGAAGGAGGCACACGTGACGGAACCCGAAAGACAACATTTGTTTACACAAACGAATGCTTAATTAAATTAGGTTGGTTTTGAGGTCGGGAATCAATTTTGTTGGCACTCAAAGACGTGGCCATTTATCTTTGTAGACTTTTACTTTTTTGGGATTTTTCAAAGGGGCGATAAATTCTCGGGAGGGGGGACGCGGGGAGGGGGGAGAGTGGTCGACATTTAAAAAAAAGCTTTAAGAATTTAAGAGAGGCATGGAAGAAGGAATTAAGAGAAAGAGGAACGTTGAAAAGGTAAAAAAAGGAAAGTTATAAAAAAATAATAAAAAGAAGGAGAAGAGAAAAGGATAAAGAGAAATAGAAAAGAAAAAAGAAGAGAGAGAAAGAAAAAAATAAAAACTGAGGGTAAGAAAAGGAAAACAGATAATATAGGAAAATCTGAGAAAAAAAACGGAAAAAGGGGAAAAGGAAAATAAAGGAGAAAATGAGAAAAGGTAAAAGAGGGAAAAATAAAAAGGTGGAAAGATAAAAAGGAGAGAGGGAAGAGCAGAAGAGGAAAAAAGAAGAAAAAAATAGTAATAAAAAGAGAGTAAAATTTTTTTTAATTTAATAAGGAAAATAAAAAATAGAAGAGGAAAAGGATAACAAAAAGAAGGTGCAAAAATGAAAAGAAAAAGGAAAAAACGGATGAGAGGGACAAACAAATTGAAAAATTAAAAAAAGAAGAAAGGCAGAAAAAAGGGAAAACAAAGAAAAAAGAAGAGCAAAAAATACTGTATCAAAATTGTGTAGGGGTGAAAACAACCCCATCACGGGGAAAAGAATCCGCCGAACTATTTCTAAAAGTGAAGTGAAAGGAAAACAATGCCAACAGGTGCCCGTACCTGGACGAGGAGAGAGAGGGGGGGGGGGGGAGAGAGAGGGAGAGACTTTGACAACTCTCTCACATGGAGCTCATTGTTAATTATTTCGTATGGAAGCCACAGAGAAGATAAATACGGAGTGACTGGCGATGTTTACTTAATCTTTGAAAGGGGAAAAGCGATTCCAAGGCTCTCCGAACTCCCCCCCCCCCCCGCGGCCCCGGCCCCCCGAAATCGTTCGTTTGTTTGATTAATTTTAATAATTCATAATTGAATTTTTATTCGTCCACTTGAAGCGACCATTTGCAATTCAAATACAAAACAAAGAAAACTATTGTACATGTATGGATTCAGTTTACCGACAATGTCACTCTTTTTCTGAGGGGTTTTCGTTCGCGTGAACCCCCGTGGCACCCCCCCAACACCCCCCCATCGCCCCGGGCCCGAACCATTCTCTTGTCGGCCCCGAAACGAGGACCGCTCATTCGGACGGAAAATAATGGCCGACTGTTGGCGGAAGCGAAGGAGTGCTGCCAACCGAATTTCAAAGGTTAACGGTTTTCTAACGGCCGAAGGATCCGTTAAATTTTGAAAAAAAAGGGTTTTTTATTTGGAGTCACAATCTTTTGGAATGTGATTTAATGTTTTCAAAAACAAGTAGGAAATAGATGAATAGTCAAAGAAAAGATGAAGGTTTGAAGTTAAGAAAAAAATGAATATCAAAAAGAAGACGAAGAAGAAAATTATAGAAAAGAAGTAGCTAAAGAAGATGATGAAAAGGAATTTATGGAAGCATATCTTCATCTTTTTCTTTAGCTACTTCTTCTTATCTTTTCTATCATTTTCTTCTTCATCTTTTCTTCTACTTTTTCTTCTTTTTAGCATTTTGTTTTCTCTTGTTTCCTCTTTTCCATCTCCATCTTTTGTATGTTTTTCTTCTTTACCATCTCTTTCTTTTTATCGTCTTTCATCCCCTGTTCTAATTTTTACCTCATATTCTTTGATCTTCTTTTCCCACTTTTTTCTCCTTCTCTTTCATCATTTTCTTAATCTTCAAATTGCTTAAATGCTTCTTTTTTCTTTTGCCTCCTTCCATCTTCTTTTTTCTTTCTTTTTTTATTTTTCCCACTTCTTTTCTTCGCGTCTCCTTTTTCTTCCATCTTCTACAAGTTCCCGTCATGTTCCATCCGATTTTCGTTTTAATCGTTCGATTATCCCCACAAATCTTCCATGTTGTGCGTTTCAAGTTATTAAAAAGCGAGGATTACTTTCCCGATCGTTTCGAAATGATCGAACTGCCCATCACTCCGACAAGATCAACAACAGATGAGGAGATAGCACAGACACGTCCTCCTCCTTCGACGGCCATTTTTCTCCTCACAAGAAGAGGTTATTAATCACGGCCGCCCGGATAAATCTCCTCCCCCTCCCCTCCCCCCCATCCGCCCGAGCCCTCTTCCGCACGGGGTGACGCCGGGGGCTGCAGAGGGGTGCTCGACCCGGGGCCATCCGTCATCTTCTCAGGAGATAACCATCGCGAGCGCTTTCAAAAAGAAAACAAACGCGAGCCCGTCCAGGTTGACAGGATAAAAACCAGAAGAAAAGAAAAGGACAATAATGAGGGGAGATACAAATTTAATAATATTTCATTTCTCCCCCCCCTCCCCCCTTCCCTTCCCCCCACCGCCCCCCGTCCGCCATTTTTATTTTAATTCATTACAACGACACAAAAGATTATAAAAATAATCTGTAAGTCGATCACGGCCGAGAACACGTTTTGGTGTTAGATTTATTCTTTTCCGCCATAATGATCGCCCCCCCCCCTCTCTCATCCCCCCGCGCCCCTTCACCCCTTCGCCCGCCCCCCTTCACCCCCCTCAGGCTCTAATTAAATGTTTGACCAGCCTTAAACCTGATTCTACTTCGATTGATGTCTTGTCTGATAAATCAAACAAAAATTTGACGCCTCCAGCTGACTGCGCTTTCTCTCTCATTCACGCCGTAATTAAAGATTGGCCGTCTTCTTCCGCGTCTTCTGCTCGTCTACTCTTTTCCGTTTCTTTTCCTTTTCATCTTCGTTGTTTGTAGATCTTCTTTTTTGTCTTCTTTCACTCCTTTTTCTATTTTTTCCCAGTCTTCTGTTGTTTTTTACCTTCTTTCAATGTTTCTTCTTTCTCTGTTCTGTCCAGGAGACGGAAGAACGTTCCCACATGTCTTCCCCGCCCTCCCCGCCCTCCTCCTTTCACTTCTGTCCTTTCCGAGAGCTTATGAAGACATAAAAAACATTGAGGGACTCCCCCAGAACAGGTTTACGACCAAAAGATTTTTTAACGTCGAGTGTTTGAAAGATCATTAAGCTGAGGGGACAGGTACATACCTGGTCGGGAGTCGTGTTCAGTTCCTGTTCTTCATCTCTCTCTCTCTCTCTCTCTCTCTCTCTCTAACATTGATCGCGTGAAGCGATCGTTCCTTCGTGCGACCAATGGCCGAAATAAAATCCCCGAGTTATGGGCGAGAGGGCGGGCAACCCCCGGGCCGCCCCGCCGGGAGCTTTCGTCCCGGGCCGGGCCGCGTCCGGGCCGTGAGTTATGGGCCGGGCGGCGGGTGATTTACGAGCGGGCAGGGGCGTTTATTCTCCGTCAGGTTCAGGTCGGATCCCCGCAGCGACGACAATGTCGAAGATTTTTTCTTCTTTCTGCTCCCGCCGTCCGACATGCGACTTCTCTTCTTCTGTCGGAGGTTCGTCTTCTGCTTTTTATAGCTAATCAATTTATTCTTTTATGTCTTATAGTTTGCTATTTCCTTT
>JAQIBA010000393.1:0-16463 GCA_028293925.1 Brueelia nebulosa
AAAACAATAAATATCACAACTTTTAAAAACTAGTTTCATTTCTGATTATTTATATTTTTATAACTCATAATTCTTATAAAACATAAAGTAAAGACTATAAAAACTATTAGTTGCATAGGAAAAGAAAAAATGCAGACTGATTGTTGTGTAAATATTAAATAAATACCATAAACTGTATAAATATTGTTACGGCGAATCAATAAATATACTTATATTTCTATCTTTTATATATTATACATTTAACATAAAACATTAGACGGCTCACACTTAGCACACGCATTTCTCAAACCTTTCTTTCTGCGTGGAAATAGAAAGCTCCCTTCTTTTTCGTACTCTACTAATTATGGTATAAATACTAAATATGTATATTATATGTGTATTATAATTTATAAATAAATGTGAACGCTGCAAAAACCGTTAGTCACAGAGAAGAAGAAAAAAATACAGACTGAAAAAGACGAGGAAAAATTCCATTTCCGGTTGTTGCGTGACTCACCCCCGAAATCTCACCCTCTCGGTGGGGCATCCCGACTCACACTCGGGGGATGAACTCGAACCCGCGGTCGGTCCCTCAGCCAAGTGAAAGAATTTGAAAATTTAAGAAAACCATTTCCGGCGGGGGGTAAACAACGGCCATAAATTTCTAGCAGAAACCCAGACCTTTTCCGAGAGAAAAGGCCCCCCGTCCCTCCCCCCCCCCCACCGCCGCCATTGGCTTCGCTCCCTCATTACTATAAATAAAATTCTCACGAAAGACGTTCGTCTACGGAGGAGCAATCAGCTTTGGCTGAGTTTCAACTCCCGACGACTTTATGTACCAAATGCGAACGGTTTTTTTCTGCTTTTGTTTATAGCAATTAAATTCGGTTGAAGAAGAGCACGGGGAGAGGGGGTGAAGGGGAGGGATTGGGGGGGGGAGAGGGTGAACAACAAAAATAAAGTTCCCGACTATATATATATCGCGTTCCGAATGCTTTTACGGAGATGTATAAATTGAAGGTTCGTTGGGAAAGACAACGCCAACGGTGGCATTATCTCGAAAAAGCGGAAACGGTTTCCTCCTCCGCCGGGCATTCCGATTGAGAAATGGCTGTCATGTGGGCAGCCTCAGTCGGGTGAAGGCTGATCCGCGGTTATTCGCGAGGCGTTATCCTTTGCGGTTCCCCCCCGAAGTGGGTCACTTGGAGATAATGAGACTGGCGGGGAATCCTCAGAGTAAATAAACGCATGGAGTAATAGAGAGCGCCGGGAGTTTGGGGGTAGCAATTTGTTGCTCCCGGTAAATAATCGGGAACGGTGGACGTTTTGACAGATCCTGGGGGTTGAAATTACCCCCTGACATCTGCTATCCTCCCGTTTCGTCGGAGATTTGAGTCGAATACATAAACCGGAAACTGAAGGTTGGGTGTTTTCTCGCCCAGCAGCGCCCTCTAGACCTTGCATTTCCGGAATTACTGGTCCGGATCGGCAAAAAATTTCTATCTGACCAGGAATGCGGTTTTTTGGGGGGGAGAGGGGCCCCAAGGTCAGGTCCACCTGATAATTTTAATTACGAGATGTTTTATGCCCTAATTCGCCCGCAAAAAATTCACATGACGAAACCGATCTTAATCTCTTTCTTTCTCTCGCGTGATCGCCTCCGATGTGGAAATGGCCGGTGTGATCCCTTCTGTCGGGGGACCGTCTCCAAGATGGCGTCTCCCGCTGAGAGAAAACATGTGTCTCCCAAAGGGATTTTCATAATCTATCCCCGAAGAAGAAGGACGTTTCCCCCAATTTTGAATTTTAATGAGGATAAACAAAATATGGTTAAATGAACCGGGAGGATAGTCGGGGGTTCTATCGGGGGGTGTTCATCCCCCCGATCAAATCCCCCGTGATCTCTTTCGGATCTTTATCGTGGAAGTCTTTTTTAAATTCGGAGTTTTTTCTTCGGGACGTGTTTCTCCAGCATTGGGATCTGTTCGGGGGGGCGGTGAGCGTTCGGGGGAGTCATTTCCTTATCTGAGATGACATCTCCGCTTCGATGACATGTTCATTTCCGAGACTTTGGCTAAATCCCCTATTTCCGACGTCAATGCGGTGATCTTTAATTGAGTGTCGATACAAAGGAAACAAAGGATGGGATAGGTCAAAGGAAATTCGCAGACGTTTCGAGAATAGAACACTGCACTGGCCGCAAAGAAAATATGTCACTTTTGGGCAGGCGCGTGGACGCAAAAACTTACTTTAGGAATAGCGGACGAACGGAAAGAGATATTCAATTGAAACTTCGTAAGGCGTTAACAATTGCTTCACACATTGTTCAGGTACAATTTCAACAAAATCGGAAGCGTTCGAGGTTTCCATGAGGGGGCCAGTGCAGTCGGTGACCGCTGTTGACATGGGTACATTGGGGGGGGCGATTTCACCCCCTCAGAGTGGTTTCTCTAAAATCGAAACGGGTGCGTTCGAAAGCTTAAGATATGCCCTTTCAACGAGCAAAGTTAGAACGAAATCTGAGATGACACTATTTTGCTATTTGGCCTCAAAGTTGGTCAAAAATCGCTAAAATGGCGTTCCCCGACCACTTTGCACTCCCATGACTCCCGGTGAGGTGATGCCAGGAACGTCCAACATGGCTCATTTTGAAGCTCTAGTGATGCACTGTCGCCATGCATAATTTGGTCGAAATCGGTCAATGCAAAAAAAAGTTATGGAGGCGTTGAAAATTGAAAATTTTTTTGGCGCCCAATTTTCAGACCTGTTTTCGAGGCGCTGTAGCTCAGCAGCCACGTAAGACCTATAAAGCTGAAACCTCATGCCATTCGAAAGAGCATGTGAAGCTCTGTCACTATGCAAAAGCTCGTCTCTGTGGGTCCGAATAGGTTCCGCACGACGGGAGTGCAAAGTTGTCGATTTTCGAGTCGGACGCCGAAAATGGAACGCGTCATTTTCTGTTCAAATGGCGATATCTCCGGAACGGATGGAGATATCGAACTAAAATTTGGGGGTTTTTCATCCAAGGCACTAAGGTACAAACCTGTAAAATTTGAAGAAAATCGGAGGGGGTCGACCTGTGGCCACCGACCCCTTTCACGTGGAATCACCCATATGTTTTACATTTATGTTTTGATTTTAATTTATATTAACTGTATATTTTATATAATTTTATAATTGTATAAATTATTCATTATTTCTTTAATTTTTGAATTGTAAAATTTTAATGTTTTAATATTTCTTGTTAAATTGTTAAAATTTTTGGATTTGAATTTATGTACTATTTATTTTTATTTATTTACTTATTATTTATTATTTATTTGTTTATTATTTAATTTTTTAATAATTACTATTAATATTTTTTAACAGTAATATTTATATTTATATTTGTTATAAGAGTTTGCTTTTAAATACCCTTTGTACGCTTAATGGTCTCTTAAAATATAAAATATTATACAAATAATTATAATTAAATTAATGACTGAATTAAATTTGGATTAATTTTAAATGCAATCAGTGACGATTTACAGTGTATAAAAACCGTATAAGTAACGAAATTTATACATTTTGAACGGTATAATTCCAATCGATTTTTAAGAATTCGATAGACTTACATATTTCAAAAAGAAATAATATTGTTTATTATTATTTTTTTAAGAATCTAAGAACCGGATGTGTTCTTTTGAGATTTTTAAGACGTCCATCTGCACAACAAAGCTTAGTTACAGTATTAAATATAATAATAAATAAGAAAAGTTGGTTTTTTGCGCGAGAAATGAGGAATTATTTCCTTAGAACTTTTCTAATGACCCGAAGAAAAAGAAATTATGCGCAGAATTAAAAAGTTTCACCCTAAATTTTTTCCATCTTTTAATAATATTAATACTTGTTAAAGTCTTTCTACTTGAGCCTCTCTTGAAAACCAATTAGAAATTCCCCTTTCGAAGCCATCAGATGACCAACGACCGCATCCAATCCACAATTAATCCGCCACTCACTCAAATGACCCCGTTTCACGGTAGCCACGAGTGTTCCAAAAATGAAAACCCTTCCTTCGGATAAAACTCACTTTTCCTCCTCAATTCCACTAATTACGGTAACCGCTAAGCAAAGACGCCGCTATTTCTTCATTCCTAAGGAGGTCGCGGTGACTCACTCCCCCCTGCAATGTCATCGTGACTGGCAGAACCCTCCCTTCCCCCGTCATTGAATCCCTCCTCCGCGCCGGGGATGATCTAAAGATGGCCATTTATGAAGAAAAATGATGGAGCTGACACAGCGAGGACGATGGGCGCTGACTCACGGCGGGGAAGGTTCGAGAAGGGGTGGGGGGGGGGGCGGGGGGTGCGTGGCAACAGGTCGAGGACTGAATCCCAAACTCGGTAGGGCTCGAACAAAAGCCGGGGAAGTTTTCGCCCCCAAAAAAACTCGGCTGTTTGATAAATTTTAATTCGAGGATCCCCGGAAATTGGGAAAGTTTTCAAGATGAAATTAATAATGAAAAGGTTGGGGGGACCGGGAACAAGGCCTGGATTGACAGTTCGGAAAATAAGTGGTGATTGGATTCGGACGTGTTGGAGAAGTTTGTGTCTTTTCGAACAGGCTGTGCTGTCGGGCGGTTGTTCGGGTCTTCGGGAGTGAGTCGGTTTCTTCGGATGCTAATTACCTCTCATTTGTTTTTCTTTCTTTCGACAGACTCGTCCCTACTCGAGTTTTTTATTCAAAATTAATTTTACGCAATTGAAAATGTTTCTCTCCTCAGGCCTTGACCACTTTCCAGAGTTCAACGAGATTCTCTCTCTCTCATCGAACATCGGTTGCCTGTGAACGCACATGGCCAAATATATTATATTGTGGTGTGTTTGGGGGGAGAAAGTTCGACAAAGAGGGGTTGTGAGACGCAAAATTGACGTGTCATTAGAAAAATCACTGTAAGAAGTTTCTTAAATGTTCGCGAAAAACCAAAACTTATGAATATATAACACAAATAATGTTAACACTAAAATTATATTAATTTGTAAAAGTATTAAGAGTATAAAAGTCAAAAATTGAGTGATTGAGGAGGGTCTTTTGATTTGTATAACTTCTAATTAGTTTTTGATTTAATAAAATCGAAGGTCGCCACAAGAAATATAACTATAATTTCATATCAGCTCATGTACGCATTGTACGCATTGTATTATATCAGTTGTAATTAAATTTATAAAAGTATATGCCCAAAACGGGGAGAAAAAAGCAAAAAATTAATATTGTCAGAAATAAGATATACACTCAGAAGTAAAATATTCAGTCAAATATACAATCAACTATAAATTGACAATCGAAAATAAGACTTACAGTTAAACATAAAAAATGCAGATAAATAAAAAATATACAATCAGATATAAAATGTTGAGTCAAATATAAAATTTACTGACAAATATAAGATATACAGACAATTAAAAATTGTAAAATTAAAACTTACAGTTAAATATAAGAAATGCAAGTAAACAAAATATATACAGTCAAATATTAGACACAAAATCAAATATAAAATATACAGTCAAAAATCAAATATATGAAATCAATATAAAATGTATAGGGAAGAAATATAAGACATATGTCAGTGGCACTCAAAAGAAGTTTGAATGCTAATGAATACAAGAATATATATTTATGAGAATTTTGGGTGGTTTTATTAGCGGTAATTATGTTATTTCCTTGGTTTCAATCACCGCCTGCTAACAATGCCTCCAAGCAGCTGTGAACGGTGGAATCAACCGTTCAAAGTCAACCGAGGCGAAAGTGAAGGTGAGCTCTTGCGTGTTCACCGTTTCAACGTCTAAGGCCGACCATAGAGGCACACGAGAAACCTCCCTCCCTCCCTCTCTCCCTCTCTCCCTCTCCCCCTCCCCCCCGCCCCCCAAAACTCCTCTTTCTGAACATCAACGGCCGCGGTGTTTCTCTCCTTCTGAACAAGAAAGGGAAAGTGGCCGAAAGGACGCCCGGCGAAATACTACTTTAATTGTAGTGTATAACTCATTTACAGGTGTTACATAAAGTTTTATCTTGCGACCCGAATATTAATCGGCCCAATGCCTCTCTCTCTCTCTCTCTCTCTCTCTTTCTCTCTCTCTCTCTTCTCGCGCATTAAAGCGTTTTCGACGGTTCTCGCCGAAGGCAACGGTAAAAACGATAATTAGTTTAATTGACAGGAAATCATATGAATCCATAGAGATACATAAATATGTATCAGTTTGACGGCGGTTAGCGTTTCCTATTTAAACAATCACTCTTTTTCTCGTTGTTAAGGTCGATTGTTTATTTCTGTTATCACCGTCATGATGAATCGGAGTTTCTGGCCATTTTCGAGTAATTAACCAATTCCGAATGGACCGGTCGGGTCAAGGCCTTTGTCGGGCCGCCAGACGTGATTGTATTTGGGTCGGAGGGGGTCTTCGGGGCCTCCCCAAAGGTTTCCCCCTTTTGTGTGTGATTGTGCTCAATTTGGCACAGTTAACAGTAGAACGGGCAAAAAGGTCGTGTTTACAATGGAACGTCTCGCCGTCATTTATTACTCAAACGGACTTTCGCTGTCTTTAAATGGCCATTTGTATCCGATACGTTTTCTGCAAAACCGAGTACGCCTCGTAATCATAAGAACATAAAGTGTAAAATTAGAAATTATCTAATAAGAAAATCTACTTTTAAAATAAAAAACCTGCTCTGAAGTAAAATTATTATATTATAAAAAGTAAAAAAAATCAGAAAACTAAAAAAAATTAAATTTACTGTTAAAATAAGAAATGTACAGTCATAAAAATATCGTAAATAAGTCAGCAATAATATTAGTGTAACTCCTGAAAGGCAAAGAATTGGTTCAGTGTTGCCAACTCTCAAATGCTCCAACGAGAAACCTCTAAAATTCATGGAAAATTCACCCGAAAAATATTAATATTAAAATAAATAATTATTAACAAATGAATCACATAATCAATTATTAATCACATTTTTATATTTTTAAGTTTAAAAAAATTAGTTATTAACTATTTAACTAAAATTATTTAACCAACATTATTTAGTTATCAAAAATAATAAGACATTCTGCTTCTTTGTCTTCTGCTTTTTCTTTAATATTCTTTCTTTACTCTGTTATTAATGGTATAATTACAGTATAATTCTACTGTTACTTTTAAAAATAAACTCACTGTTTCTTCTGTTATTTAATTAATTTACTTTTTAGTTAATTTAGTATCGCTCAAAAGTATTTGGAAACTTTTATAGTTTCTAATTATTTTAGTGCATGTAATTTTTTTGTTTGTATATTATTTGAGTATTGTGTTATTTAGTTATCATTACTGTTAATAATATATTTGTCGCCCTTCGGCATTGTAATAACGAAATAAACAAAACATAACATTATTCTTAGTCTTTTGCTTTTTCTTTAATACTCTTACTCTGTTCTACTATTAGAAAAGTCTACTGTTACTTTTAGAAATAAACTCACTGTTTCTTCTGTTTTTTAGATTATTGATTTTCTTTTCAATTAATATTATATTTATGTCTGTTGTAAAGCATTTTAATGAAATTTCACTTTGTAGGTGATTCTTAGGGATGGAAATTTAATAAAATAATTTTGTATTGTCAAAATACTTTTGAGCTGTACAGTATGAGAAAAAAAATTTTTTTGACGTATTTTAACTTCAGTTTATTTCTTAGATAATGCATCGCTTGAAGGTTTTTATCGAAGTCAGTCAAAATTATTGTTTTCATAAAACTGTATAAACTTTTATGTGAGCGTTTAATAATCGTTAATATTACAGTTTGGCCTCCTAATTATACCACTGGAAATGGGGAGGCGGTTCCTGTTGCCCCGATAACAGCAAAACATGCAGTAATCTGAACAAACCCCAAGAGCCTTCCGCATACGTCCGAGGGCACCACTTGACCCCAGCAAAAGCACACCATGATAGCAGTCATTCCACCGCCGCCATTAGTCACGTCTGTCTGTCTGTCTTCTCTGTATTTTCTTCTCCATTGGTTAGCGCAGTCTCAGTTTCACCTGTTACGCAATCGGAGACCTCCGCATGATGTCACAATGGGTATCATCAACGGGCGCACGGGAGCCCCACCAGGATGTGGGCCCCCCTCTCCCCCTCCCCTCCCTTCCCCTCCCCCCTCGGGAATCCAAACAAAGTTGCGCTTTAATTAGTGATTAATAGCGAATTGGAGTCCAAATAAGTTTACAAATAAGGGAAACATGTTCATCTCGTTGAGATTCTATTCAAATATTAGAGTTGAACTGAGGTGGCCGTTCCCCCCGGGGCGGTTCTCACCCGTGTTTAGCTTATGGGAGATTACTTTCGGCTTTGAATGCACTCGTCTGCTATTTGCTTGACGGTTTTGGCTCAACAGTTCAAGGTTTTTTCGTTGCGTCTTTTTTTCTTGACTTTTGCCCGTGTGCGCGAACAGGTTTTTTTTTGCCTTATGCACGAGGGAATTTGTTGTGTTATTAGCGAGTGCTCCATTTCGGGGGGAGGTTTTTGCATCCGATGGTCTTTTATTCAAATGGGGGAAAATACGAAAGGGTGTATTCTGTAAAGTATAATTGTTTGGAGTATACGTTGTGGATTAAAAATGAGTGTGGAAAAAAGTTATGCTTATATTAAAAAATTACGTGAAAATATAGTTATACAGTTATTGGTTCTAAGACAATTTATGTTTTTTTCTTTGTAATATTTTATTATATCGTATATTATTTTGTTTTTACGAAGCTCTTAAAACACCATTACAATATATATTTACAATAACATTTACAATAGTAAAATCATAATTTTTTGTTATTTATAAAATAGTTATACCATAAATGCAATTTTTTATACCTATAGGCCATTTTATTGAGTAAATAAACAAACAAAACTAAGAATGACTTTAATATTAACACAGTATAACAGACATACAACAATGTAAAGAAAGAATGGAGTATGAATAATTGTATATATACTTATACTGAAATAATTTAATCTAAACTGAGTTCGCCACTGCGTTAACAATCATCACTTCGTAATTGACGAATGCAACGGCCACACAAAACCTCAGACATTTCATAAAAAATAAATCCGGAGATTAAAAACTCTCGTTTATCTGACATCACCAACCGGTCAAAGAATAGGAAACCGCCATTGGGGAACCGGAAATTCCACCCGACACAACCGAATTGTAGAAACCTCCGGCGATTGCCTTTGGGTTACTCATTTATCATCTCCCCCCTCCCCCTTAAACCACCCCCCCACCCCCGAATTAAACTTTTATTTGTCTTTTCGCTCAACCGATTAAAATCAACAAACTCCGATTAAGGGATGAAACTTCGCTCATTTTATTTATATTATTCCTTTCATAGTAACATTAATTTTTATTATTTTTAATTATTTATGCATTCGAATGTTAATTATTTTCCATTTTTATAGATTTCTCAAAGATTAAATTACATTTGTTTTCCTCTTCCGCTTATTATAAAAGAAGAGAATATGTATTTGTAATTAATTAATACAGTATGTATTAATTCAAAAAATATAATGTTACAGTATAGTATGCAAAATATGGGGGTTAAGAATGTTAAATTATTTTAATGTTTTTAACACTTTATTAATAATACTAATATTAACTATACATGATAACTGTGACAGTATAAAAGGAAAGTATTTGAAATGGGTTTGAAAGTGGGCGCTGGGAACGCCCAATCAGGGGCGAATCAGTGCCTCCCCTTTTGTTCTTTTCACCGCGGCAGCCTTGATACCCTAAACGAGAAGGCAACCAAACCTCCAGGTTCATAGCCAAGGTTGAAACGCTATCTGCAGACAGTATCTCTTCGGGGATAATGCAAAGCAACGCGGGCCCACACGAACTCCGGCGAGTGGTGCAATGGCGGGCTTGGCTCGAGGCTTCGCAGCCATTCGCAGCCATTGGCAGCCTCAATGGCAGCCACGACCGGGTGGGCACCGTCCTCCGGGAATGAAATACGGGCCAGGGCCTCCATAATTCATTAGGGATGGCTGCCCGACGGGAGGATGGTGTCCCGGCCGGGATGGGGAGCGGTGCACGTGACAGGGGACTTCTGTCTGGTGGTCGGTGACTCCCTGAGATGCTTTTTTTTTGCAGACTGTGAGTTAAATCGTAATGTAGGCGTTTCAATATGAATGCGAGAGTTGAATTTTCCATCGTTTTCGCAGTAAATTGGTGATAACTTTGACGAAAGAACAAAAATATAGCGCTCTGTTGTTTTTATTTTTTATGTATATTTTGAAATTATAAAAATTTATTGAAAATTTGGTCGATTTGGGGTCGAATTCAAATCTGATATTAATTCGAAGGCAAAATGGTTGAATCAAGCTAAATCAAGCTAATTATTCAGAGGCTGAAAGTCTATTTATTGTATTTATTGTGTATATATATTTTTTTGAACATTTATTGTATTGATACAAATATATCTATGATCATTGTAGAGTTTAAAGAAAATAAACGCCCTCTTCTATTAGAGTAAAGGGGAGGGAAATTAAAAAAAAAACGAAAGATATGGAGGACAAGACAAAATTATAAAAAAGTAAAAAGGAGTTATACATTTTATATACATTTATAAATATCAAACACGGGTTTGAAATCCAAGGAAAAATAAAAACTGGAGTCAATTGGAATACAGAAAGAAAAAGAAAAGCATTGCACAAAAAGTAAAACAAAATTAAGTCATAGAAAGAGAAAGAAGAGAAGAGCAAAATAGGAAAAAGAAGAAAGGATTATGAGAGAAAAAAAGAAGAACATTGTACTTAAGAGAAAAATGGAAGAGCATAGAAGGACAAAGAAAAAAAACTCAAAGTGAGAGATAAGAAGTGCATAATAGAAGAAAAAAAGAAGAGCAAAATAGAAGAAAGAAAAGAAGAGTAAAGTAAAAGAAAGCAAAGAATATCAAAATAGAAGAAAAAAACGAGGAGTAAAATAAAAGAAAGAAAAGAAGAGCAAAATAGAAGAAAGAAAAGCAGAATATAGCGAAAAAAAGAAGACAGACGGAAAACGAAAGAAAAATAACATTTAATAATTAATTTGCATATTTTAGGCATTTAATTAAAATGAATGTCTTTTTCCGTGAAGTGTGAGGAGAAGGAATCCACCGCCTTGTCTGTTGATGAGGGAGGCAAAGAAGAGATATCTGACTAACGGCGGTGATGAATAGAGAATGAGGAACCAAAGATGACCTTGAAATCCGTCATGTGGAAAGGAGGAACATCCGGAGAAAGATAAAATCTCGGATGTCTCCGCCGACGTCTCCCGAGCGAACGTGAAATTCTACGGGATAATTAAGTCAAGGCCGCCAACCGCACGCAAACAATGGGCCCGTGGAAGATGTCCCGTGTCCTCACGGAGGGACATTGGCTGTCCCAAATGCCCTTTTGCGATTCCATCCAGTTTTTGCTTTGTTAATTAGTTCGAATGTGGAAGGAGAGCTAATGGACGTTAGCGTTTGTCGAGAACTCGTTTGGATTTGCTCTCGGCCGAACCTGTTTGGGGCGATGGCGAATTGCTTCGGTGTTGGAGGCTGTTTTCTTCTTCCTCTGGCCAGACGGTTTTATTTTACTTCCTTCCTTATAAATGTTTTCAGGACAGAGCTGTACTTTTGCCGTTTCTACCGGAAACGATTTCTTTCATATGAGAGCCCTTAAAGGGGGAGAATCGATAACGGTTTTCACAAATCTTTGGGTTAATTAAACTTAAACTGAACTCAATATCCATATTTTCTTAATTAAAACTTCACTTTTGCATTTTAAAGTGGAACAAATCACAATATATATTTTTATACAAACTGAAACTGAGCTTAATTCTTATATTTTTATTATACCAAAACTTAATTTGATTTTTATATTTTTATTAGCCCCCATATATGTATTTTTATAAAAGCTTAAACTACAATTAATACTTATATTTTATTCCAAACTGAAACTACAATCAATTTGTATAATCATAAAATAAACTTAGACTAAACTAATTTTCTATATTTTTATCCAAACTGAAACTGCAGTCAATTATTATAAGTTAATTTATACTGAAACTGCAATCAATTTGTTTATTATAATTTAATTTTTATATAAACTTAGACTACAATTAATGTTTACTATTTTTATTCAAGTCGAACCTACAATCAATTTTTATAATTTTAAGTATACTGAAATCCCAATCAATTTCATTAATATAATTTAATTTATATTTTTACAGGCCTAATTTATGTATTTTTATATAAACTAAAACTACAATTAATGTTTACGTATTTATTCAAAGTGGAACTACAATCAATTTCTACATTTTTATTCAAACCGAAACTAAACGTAATTTCTTTTAATTGTATATAAACTGAAACTAAATTCAGCTTCAATATTTTTATATAAAACAAAATTAAACTTAATTACTTTTATACCTTTCGTTTATTTCACAGTTATAAATGTGCATTCTTAAGACAAAATTCAAAGTCAGTTCCCCTCCGTCCTCTCCCCCAAAAAAAGATATAAATCAAATCAAAGACCTAATTAATCAGCCTCTTCATCCCCCAATTCATTTTCATGCAATTTTTCACCCTCCCCCTCAACCGCCCCCCAGCAGCAGCCCCTCCGCCCCCTCCGCGCCCCCAACAATCTCCGCTCAACGCCCTCCCCAACAAACGCTTATGTAACCGGCATCCGACTGTCAACGGAGCGGATTTCAAAACGAAGTCTCGAGCGGCTCGGGATCCGCCCCCCGCGCCCCCTCGCCCCCTTCGCCCCCGGCCGTACCTGGCCAGGCACCTGCTTTCGTCTGATACTCTCAGTTGGCGTTATCACTTTCTACCGTGCGACTCGTCGTCTCGGCTTTCGGTTTTACTTTGAGCATTTCTCTGCCGGTCCGCGTTGTAGTGCGATGAGTGTGGATGAGTGTGGATGAGTGTCAGAGGAGGTTCGGACGCCCCCCGTCTTTGAGAAAAGTAATCGGAGGGATTCAGTGGGGGATTTGGGGGGCGCACCCGGTGTCGCATTGCAAAATGACCGCTCTCGGCGAGGCCGCTTTGACTGTGAAAATTCTAAGTTTTGGCCGTTGTAGTTTAGTTGTAGTTTGGGAATTATTGCATTGTGGCAGGCGGTGAATGCCTCCCGGTTTGGTTTTGGGGGAATTTATTGGGGGTCGGGTGTAAATTAGTCTTTTACAAAAGTGATGGAGTTGTCTTCTTTTTTTTTATGTATTTTCGGTTTTTGGTTAACTGTTTACGTTAACGGTTAACTGAAAGAATTTTCTTCTGCTTTTGATTTTTCTGTTGTCTTTTTCATCTCTCATTTATAGTCATTTTGTTCATCCCCTAATAAAAAAGAGATAAATTTATATTTTTACTTCTCTGCTTATTTTTGTATTATATTTTCTTCTGTATATATATTTTTGTAGTTTTGTCAGTGTTTGTTTTCCCTCCCCTCATGATTAAACGAGGCTCCCCATTTGGTGGGGATTTGGTGTGTAGTGTAGTGCCCTCCACGATGTTGGTGAATTCTTCCTCCGAGCGAAAGGAATAACAACCCGCAAAACCGGATTAATTGCTTTTGGCCGATTCGAAGCTGTTGTTAACCTTCCCAATTACATAGAAACTGCTCGGGCGACCTTTGCAGGCTCCAGAAGACGTGTCTTTGGCTGACTTTATGTCTTCGATTACGCCCAGAGGCCGCCTCCTCACTTTTCCCTCATTTCCCCTCACTTTTCTCCCTTATCTTCTTCTTCTTTTGCCAATTTCATTCCTTTTCCAATGCAGATTCAACATTGACTTCCCCTAAAAAAGAAACTCGCCATTTAGTTATTATCGTTTCAATATATTATTAATAAATATTTTATTATATTATTATTGATATATTCTTGTTCTACCGAAAAGGAAAGATGTAAAAGTCAATAATAGACGCAAATTTTGCTTTAGAATAAATTAATTATTGCTTATATTTTTGTTTATTTATTTATTTACTTATTTTATTTATTCGCTAATTTTGTTATCTTTTATTTATTAATTTATACTTTTAACTGTGTTCTGACTGTGAATTTATATACGGTAAATTGTGCAGTTTCGGCTATTTTATCTTTCCCTTCTCTCTTTGCATTAATTAAAAATGCTTTACAACGGTCTTCTCATTTAATAATATAATATTAATAAATTATTTATTAAATACTATTTATAAGTTATGGTTATACTGAAAAGGAAAGATATAAAAGACAATAATGGACTCAAATTTTGGTTTAGAATCAGTTAATTATTGATTTATTCTTTATTAATTTATGTATTTATATTTTTGTTTATTTATTTATTTAAACTTTTATCTGAATACTGTCTAAATTATTCATTCCCCTCTGAATTTATATACTGTGTATGTATAGTTTTGGCTGTTTTATATTTTTCCCCCTCATTGCTTTCATTAAAACACTACATCAGTAGTCATATTTATAAATATAATATTGATCACATAACAGAAGAAACAAAGAGTTTATCTATAAAATATATGAAAAAGTAACATTATACTGTAATTAAACGTGTTAATAATGGAACTAAATAAGAGTATTAAAGAAAATACAGTGTCATAAGATGTTTCTAAGTAGATTATTATGTTTTGTATATTTTGTTATTTTAATGTGACAAATATATTAGTATTGATAACTACAATACAATAGTATTGATAACTAAATAATACATATTGGAAATCTTATTGTGAAATAAGTAACTAAATTTTGTATTATAAAAATACTTTTGAGCGCCTCTGTATATAATAAAAATGTTTTGGTGGAGGAAAAGTGAGCGATAAATCCGTTTGGTGTATTTTTTCGAGCGAAAGCTCAAACACACGTTATAGTGCATTGAAAAATATTTGTTTATACTGTATAAAGGGCATTATTGCCGGCTCCGTACATTTTCCGGGAAATTAAAAAAAGGAAATTTCAAGTTTTATTTCGGAATCAATGAAAATTTGTTTTTGTTTAAACGGGTGAAATATTCAAAAGCTTTTATTTTTAAATGCTCTTTACGAAGTTTCGCATTTATTAAATATCGATTTTGGGGAGGTTTTAACAACTCCGGCACCGGGGGGTGGGACGGGGGTGCGGAATCTCTCCCCTCGGGCGGAAGATTTTTTTGCCCCCGAGGGGCTTATTCCGCGATGGGGAGGGGCCAAGTCCTCTTTAGGAGCTTTCATCTAAAAATTAAATTTTTAATGGGCCTTTGATCTTCTTTCTCATCTGGGAAAGGGTTGCAAAGGTGGCAATTTGGAATTTTTACTTGTGCTGAAGGGAATCCAAGAGAGAAAGAGAAGGGATTAAATTGTTTTTTCATTCAGAATTTGCTCATTTATTAGACATTAGTACAATAATTCGTAAAAATCTAAAACTTAATAAAATTGTTTGGAAACAGTTTACTCCAGGTCAAAGGTTAAAAATTAGTTTTTTCCCGATTTTCACAAAAAGGGTAAGTTTTATCGTAAAAATAGTTCAGACAAAAATTGTAGAGAATTAAATTATCTACAAAAAATATATCAATACTTTTTTTCTAAGGGTCACCGTTTCTGAGATATAACGATTCAAAAAGTTGTATAAATGTAAAAGGGTAATTTTACTTGTTTTTTTGAATCGTTATATCTCAGAAACGGTGGCTCTTAGAAAAAAAGTATAGATATATTTTTGTAGATAATTTTATCCTGTACAATTTTTATCTGAGCTGATTTCCTGATAGAATTTCCCGTTTTGGTGAAAATGGCAAAAACTAATTTTTTCCAACTATATGAATTTATTTTATAATTATTATTATACTTTGAGCAGTTTCAACAATTTTTTCAATAATTTGATCAAATGTTTTCAAAGAAACAATATTTACCCAAAATATGACTCAGTTATTCTCTGTAAAACTGAGAAAATAATTTTTATCGTTAATTTTCGAGCTAATCTTTCATTTTTTTAATGTTTATCTAAAAGCATTAAAGTACGAAAGGAAAATTGAAGGTGGCAGTTAAAGGAATGTCTACGAGTGAGTGATAAGACACGCAAAAGACAGCTTTTTTTTTAATAAGAATTTAGGGTTACTTGAAATGAAGTAGACAGGGAATGAGAATAATTGGGGGGAGAAAACGAAAGGGTTGACCAAAAAAAAACAGAGTAAAATATAAAAATTTTTATATTTTATATTGAGAGGATTGAAGGAAAAGCAAATACAGTGTTTGGTAACAGAAAAAGAGAAACATTTTACAGTATATTGTGTTATTATATATATATTTTAACCGAAATGTGCTTAAAGATAACCAAGAGGCCCCGAAAATAAGCCAAAATATCTCTCTATTCCTTAATTTTTTTTTAAATTAAAAGGCCCCCCGGAATTTCCTTCGCTCGGGGCCCCGTCAGGGATCCTCGAATCGAAAAACTATGAAAAATGTAGGAAGCGATTTAACAGAGATCACTCAATTCGCCATCTTTTGCGACGC
>JAQIBA010000393.1:16563-32065 GCA_028293925.1 Brueelia nebulosa
AAGTGTGATTACTATATATTAATATTCGTATTAATACAAATCACTCTAAATTGTGTATAATAACGAAGATATGATATAAAATTCCTTATAAGTGATTTCATTACATTAATTGTATATTACCTGTGGATTGTTTCTTTTAATTTAATAATTAAATTATTAATAAGTGTGTAATTAAAATTATAACTTGAGGTAATTAATACAAAAAATGTAATTATATTTAATAATAATGATTTAGATGACAAAGGTAAATTTGCAATGGAATTGAAAATGAAGTCATTGCGCTTTAATTCACCTTTTGAAAAGATGAGTCAGTTTGTTCAGGTAACACCTTTTTTTGGTTTTTTTGGGGGGCGAAGGGGGCCTCGCCCCAAAGGGGCACCTTTTTGCCTGGATTTTGCCAATGGGAAAGTGCAGTTCCCACTTTGTCAGGACGTTCCTTCGCCTTTCTCTTATCTTTTTGCAATGATTTCGAAATTGATGATCGATCTGATGCGCATTCGAATAACCACCGAAGTTTGAATTGTCATAAAACCTTGAAAGTTTGCTTTTCGCCTTCGACACTCTGTGAAAGAAAAATTAATGACATTATTCGCCAATGAGTGTTTGCAATACAAACTATGAATTTATTATCCCAACTTCTCTCTCTCTCTCTTTTGTCTCTCTCTCTCTCTCTCTCTCTTTCAGAGAGAGGTTTTCTTCTTTTTCTAAAGTTTTTTTTTTTATTTGCGCAATTCCCCTCTGGATTTGGCCACCAACTTTTTAATTATCCATTTCTGAGATAAGAGTCTTTTGGCCATCGCGACTAATGTGGGCACAGGTGTTGATGTACCGATTTGGCCGCCGTTTGCGGTCGTGCCAGGTTTAAATGCGGCAGCCTTTCTCGGGTTTTGTGGGGGGCGGAGGGCGGTGGGGGTGGGGGGGCTGACAGAGCCGAAACGCTGTCGTCATCGAACCAACGACACGGAATCGTAAATAATTTCAACTTTCTGTAAGGGAAATTTATTCGAAATGGAGAGAGAATTATCTCATAACAACGTATATAATGGGATCGAGTCTAATTCGGGAGGTTATGTAAACGCACGCGATGCGCCATGTCGGACCCCGGTCCAAATTTAACAGCACGTGATCCTCCGAGTCCGAATCCGCCAAGGCAACTCCTTTACCTGCGGCATCACGCCCCGCTCACGCGGCCTTGGACCCCCATTTTCAATGGCCCGCGTTCCGTGACCCGTCACAAATGGATGACACACGCGTGACACACACACAGACACCCGACCAAGGCTGCCCAACAAAGAAATACGTTGAGACGATCGATGCACCTCCGAGGACAACGGACTCGCGGCTAATTGGGGCCCGGCCAAGGTCGGGGGGGGGGGGGCGGTTGCCTCCCGAAAGCAAGAGGGGTAGAGCCATTGAGCAATTGGGCCCCATTGGCCCTCTCTCATTGGCGCAACGATCGGGTGCGTTTCCGCGTTTTCGCACTCGGGTCGGTTGTTGTGCGTCGCCCCGGGGCGATTCTTTCATTTCTCACGTTCTGAAGACGACGTTCCCCGTCTATTACACTTACACAAGTTGTTGTTGTTGTTGTTTCAGGTAAGATTTCACTTCGGAGGTTTTGCCATTCCCAACTCGAGGAAATATTCGAAAGGGAGAAGTGGTCATTTTGACCGTGGACGACTTCGAAGAAACGTTTTTCCGGGTATTTGGTGACTTAATTTTTTTTCTAATACGTATCCAGTTTCACGTTCCTTATGAATTAATTAATATTAATTAATATTATTTTTCTCGTAAGACTCAGTCAAAATGACTAATCCCATAAAATGAAAAACAAATAGGAACGATTTTTTATTTTATTTTCTTAAACAATTTTAATTCCTATAAAAAAAGAAATGGAATGAAAGGGAAAATCATAAAAAAAACAAGAAAAAAAATATAATAATAAAAAATCATAAAACGAGAAATGAGAAAAAAATTATAACATTACACAATAATTATAAACCCAGTGAAAAAGGGGAGCACAAAAAAACGGGATACAGTTAAAAAAATAGAGTAAAAAACAGGAAAACCGGAAGAGAAAAGACATAGAAAACAGAAAAAATATGAAAAACACCGCAAAAAGTAAGTAGGAAAAAGCATAAAAAGCATGGAAACAATACAGAAAAGGAAGAAATGAAAGAAAAACGAGATTGAAAAAATAGGTTAAAACAGAATTGGGGGAAAATGCAGTTAAAAATTCGGGGGATAAATAAACAAAAAAGCAGGAAAAAGGGATAACAGAAAGGAAAATTAGAAAAAGTGAAAATGGCGGTCTCACGGGAAAGACAGAAAATTTGTTAAAATGATTATATTACAATTAGGTTAAGTAATGCGTGTGCATTATTTCCAATCTGAGAATGTAATTGAGTTAAAAGAGGAAAACAAAATTGTTTTCCCCGTTCGTTCTGCCGTCAGTCCATTGAATACCTCCTTTGTTTGCCTTTGTGTGAGTTCTCGAAATCCCTACCTGAGAACACCGTCTCATGCTTTCCGAGAAACCATCAATTTAACAATTTAGACGAGTCGCACTCAACGTGACCGTTACGGAGTTTTCACAATGGCGGAGCTCTGGTTCCCCGCGCGGCCGCCGGCGGCGCTCCGGTGCCGCCAGCCGACAGCGCGGAGGAATGGCTGCTCCCGGTCCGCATTTCCGGAATCCGCTCCAGAAACGCTCCAGAAACGCTCCAGAAACACCTTTGTCGTTGCCAACGCTTTTGGTTTCCAGTATTTGAGAAGGTCATCGAATGACCTTGCTTATGCAATTCAAAGGCAACCTTGAGCGCGAGAGCGACCGTAAACAAATCGAGGGGGAGTCGAGAAATGGAGGATCGCGCCTGTTGAGAATTTCAAAGAAGAAAAAATTTAAGTTATCCCTCTTTTCATTTTTTGCTTTTCTAAATATTCATAAATCGGGAAATTCCTCTGCAAGCGCTTTTTCACTCAACTCACAACTTTTCAATTTGATTTTGATTTTTCTGAGAGGAAAATTAAGACGATTAAAAAAGTTTTCAAGAGCCCTCCGCCCCCTCCCTTCATTTCAAAGGTTTTTAATTAAAGGTAAAAATTAAAATTTGAAATTTGGAGATGAGACATGATGAGGTCGAGGGCTGTGCCCTCCGGTTGTTGCTGCATTTGCTGCTGGTTCAGCTGTTTTTTTGAATGAGGGTTAATTGTGCTGACCGAATGTTCAGAAAGCGATACAATGTGACATTTATTTTTTTTGTGAACTCTTGCAGTCACTGCTGTTCCTTATTTGTATTTATTGTGTTTTTTTATATTTAGTACTTTGTTTTTACCATTTTGTTTGTATTTTATACTTTGCTTTTATACATTTTTTGTTATTTTTTGGCTTTGTTTTCAGTATTTTGTTGAATTTTATTCTTTGTTTTCACCCTTTTTTTGTATTTTATGGTTTGTGTTTTGTTTTATCATTTTATTTTTGTATTTTTATTTTGTCTTTTTGATAGTTTTATTTTATTTGTATTTAATAATTTTATTATATTTTTATTTTATATTTTGCATTTAGTTTTATCTTTGTATTTTCTGTTTTATCATTTTTTTTAGTACTTTGTTATTACCATTTTTTGAATTTTCTGATTTGTTTTTATAATTTTTTTGTATTTGTTATTTTTTCCATTAAATTATTGTATTTGTTGTTTTGTTATTATTTCGTTTTCTCATTTTTCATTTTTGTTTTTGTTATTTTTTTCTACTATTTCTTTGTTCTTTTACGTTGCTTTTGTTTCTTCTTCATGTTTCTTACTTTGTTTTTGTTAATTTATTGTCCTGTTACTTTTTTCCTTTTTGTATTATATTTTTTACTTTTTATTCATTAATCCTTTGCGATTATTTTTTTATATAATTCATCATTTTTTTCGGTGTTGTTATTTCGTTTTGGTTATCTTTTGGTATTCGTGGATTTTTTTTTATTACGCCTTCGCATTTATAACTTCTTTGTAAGTATTCCTTGCTTTGTTCAAATTCTCATTCCAATCCATTACGACAGCTTCCTCCACTTCGCCATCCACTCGTAGGCCACCTTCGACCTTGCGCAAACAAATCTTCACTCGAGATGAGTTAATCGGGGAGATGAGATAGAACGAACAATCCGTTGCGTCACCCATCGACGAGTGCCTCTATGTGTGTCAGTGTTGCCACGTACCTGGGAAATCACCCGAATGGGCCCCAACTGTTGACCTCTTCTGACCTCTCATTGCAGTAAAGGTTCCCCCAGCGGGAGAAGAAGCGCCTTCCGGTCAGGTTGTTGGTCTCTCCACCGGTAATTGAGTCGTGTCTTCGTCCATTGAGGGCGTGCAAACACTTTGGTCAAACAAGTGGGGGGCGCGGGGGGCGGGGGGAGGTGAGGGGGCGAGGGGACATCGGATAAAACAACAAAGCCAGGTGCGAGGCACTTAAATTATTCGGGTAATGGCAGACGGGCAGCCACCTCACGTTTGTTTGCTCGCGCGTTGCTGTTTGTTGCAGGGAGATGTGGCAATCGGATGGGGACCCTAATTAGCATCTCTTTCAGAGAGAGAGAGAGAGAGAGAGGGGGGGGGGGGGAAATAAATAAATAAAATAAAGTATGCGAAGGCATTGGTGCTTTCGAAGAAGTCGGCAGAATCCCGCGAAGGTTTTTCTCTCGTTAACTGAAGTTGTTTAATGGATCTTTTGTTCTCGTTTTCTTCTTTTTCGGGAAAATGACAGATGTCATCTTTTACATTACATGAGAATTGTCGTTGATCATTGTTGATAGTGTTTCTGTGAGGGGGAGAGAGAGAAAAAGAAGAGAGAGAGAGGAACAAAGCGACAAAGAGAGTTTGATAACAAAACAATGGAGTCAAATCATTTTTAAGAGTTTGACCTGAATTCGGAGAAATCTTTTTTTTCGGTCACAGAAAAAGATAGAAAGAAAGAAAAAATGAGAGGGAATGAGAGAAAAAGAGAGGGAAAATAAGACAGGAAATGAGAAAGACAAAGAGAGGAAAAGCAGAAGAAAGAAACAGAAGTATTGAAAGAAGAGGGGAAAAGTTTAAAAAAATGAGAAAGAAAGACAGAGGGATGAAGAGAGAATGAATGAGAATGAAAAATAAAGAAGAGAATGAAAGGAGAAAGAAAAAGAAGAAGAAAAATGTGTAAGACTGAGAATAAAAGAGAAGAAGACATGAGCAATGATTAACTGATGAGATCAAAAGACCAAAAATATGTCACGGGTTGTTCAGAGGATTAAATAAGGCAAAAGGGATAAAGAAACCGGAAACGGAAATGGATTGGAGAGAATTAGGAAGACACCTAATCGACTTATCCATCAGTGAGGGGGAAAATGAATGCAGAGTTTGTGGGAGGGAAATATTTATTTACCTCTTGACAGCGATTTACCGGCAGAATGGAAAAATGAGGGAGAGACACGTAGACGTGAAATAGAGAACAAAACAAACATAAATTAATCGCTTTTTGTTTAGATTCAGGTAATGGAGATGTTTTCATTTCTGATAAAATTTTCTTCCCCATTTTTCCTCTCCCCCTCTCCCTCTCCATCTTGATAACCCCACACGCGCCACACGAGGGGGATGGAAACCCGCCCCGGAATGCGGGACAGGAGCCGCCAATGGGGTGCATCTCCGCCATTTTGTTGGCCATCCCCCAAATACAATAGAAAGGGTATTCACATCGCTTATCGGGGGAGAACAAGAGCGTAATCAAGAAAGAAATTTAAGGAAAGCGCTTAATTTCCTCGGGGGAATGCTTTTAAGGAGCTCAACCCTTTCCCGTGTCTTTAAATTTCCTTTAATTATGGCCGCCCCCTCCCGCCCTCGACGCCGTAATTAAAATTCTAAAGCAATTTCCGCACACAAAAATTTAGAAAGTGAAATACATGCGCTTTACATAACGTGCGAGTGATGAGAAGAGCAAACAGAGAGGCGGGGGGCCGGGGGCGGGGGGGGGGGCGCAGGGGGAGAGGGGCGGGAGGGGAAGAGGGGGCGGGGGCGGGGGGTGGCCCCGGCGGAGGACAGAATTGGAAAAGTTGCTTTGGCAATCAGCAGAGCTGTCGGCTCTGCTTGACAGATTACTCAATAGTACAAATAATGAAGACATATTTAAAAGCTCTTGCAAAGCATTTTTAAAACATTTTGCTTTCCCTTTCCGTCCCCGATTTCTTCGGCTGTTCCCCTCTCCACATTTTCGTTTCGAAGAGAGAAGATGAGGAATTGTCTCAAACAGCTGATATATATCACTTGACCATTGTTCATCTCTCTCTTCTCTTCTTTCTCACTTTTATTTTTCTCTCCTTATATTTCATTCTATTTTCCCTTCTCTTTGTTTTTCATCCTTCTTCTGGCTTTCTCTTTTTCTCTTCTGTCTGTTTTGTTTTCTTTCTTTTCCTAATTTTTTTCTACTTTTCCTTTTTCTATTTTCATCTTCTCTCCCTCCCTTCCCCCTTTCTCTCTTTCTTTTACTCTCATTTCGTCTTCCTCATTGCCACTGTGCTTCTCCTTCTCCTTCTGTCCTTCTTTAATTCTCTCTTTGCTTACCTCTTTTTCTCTTTCCCCTTGCTCTGTCTTATTCTCTTTCTTTTACTCTCTCTCTCTGTCTGTTTTTCTTCTTTCTCTTTCTTTGTCTCTTGCTTTTATCTTTCTACTTTCTCTCTCTCTGTTTTCTCGATTCTCTCCGTTTTCCTCCTTTTTTATTTACATCATCTCTTTCATATTGTCCTTCCCCTCCTCCCTACCTCTCTTTCTCTTTCATTTCTACTCTTTCTTTTCTTTCTTTCTCGGCTTTCTTTTCTCCGTTTTCTCTACAATCTCGTTTTCTCTTAATTCTCCTCTTTCCCGCTTCCATTCTCTCCTTCTATTTCTCTCTCCCTTTATTTTGTCCCTTTTTATTTGTTTCCCTCTTCTTCTTTCTGTTTGGTTCTCTCTCTCTCTCTCTCTCTTTCTCTTTCTTTCGATCACCGCAATCAAATAAAAGAAAATGAACAAAAATCGCCGCCATCTTTAAATTGCCCGAACTCATTCAAACTGTAAATAACGTGAAAAAGCGCACTGCAATGAATGAAATTGTTTTTACAAAACTGCTGCGATTAATTAGTAGAAAAAGCTTTTTTTTTAAATATAAATCACTGCAGAGAAATTTATATTAATATTGATGATTAATCGCAGAAAAATAATCAGTGGAAATAAAAAATTAAACTTCAACTCACGCCATTTTTTTTTATCAAATGCAGCCAAATCGGAGTGATTTTGTTTGATCTTTAAAAAAATTAGAAAAGCGATGTTTTCTCTGCGAATTTTTCAGAGAGGAATAAAAATTAACAAATGATTATTATACGATATAATATCCCAAAAGCTGTGCATTGTATAAACTCCCATTAATATAAACGAAAGCATTCGAGAAAAGTTTTCGCGGGGGTTTTGTCTTTCGTAACGGTTCTCACGCAGTGTTGCCAACATGTGAAGGTTTCCCTCCCTCCGCGGGGGGAAAATGTAAATGAAAAGCAATTTTCTCGCGGATCTCGACAAAGATCAATAGTCGGCGTTCCCTGACAAGTTGGAGATTGGGGAGCCGTAAATTCACCGGAAGTCGAAATTTAGGAACCCTCCGAAGCCACATTTCACTCCCCTTTCCGGACTTAATGGCTGGGAAAATCAAAAAGGAGGATTTTTATCCCGCGCTTTCTGCGGAGGTGTTTCCGTACTGTTCGCTTTGAGCATGCTAACGCGCCCCAATTCATCATTTTTGACCTTTACTATCTCCTCTTTGGGAGTGGCCCGAAGAACCCCCGGAAAATGCCAGAAACCGCATTAAGCGCTGACGGAAGGTTTCCCTTTAATTCCTTCTCTGTCGTTAGACATTTTGTTTTCAACCAAAATGGCGTCCACAGATTTGTACTCTTTCGTCAGTAAAAACCCCCCAAAAAATTAATTAAAAATTCATGTTTTTCAGTTAAAAAAGCTCGAATATAATTCCATTCGGGTTTTTTGAACCCTTAAGTTGGCAACAGTGGAAACCAGTAATTTTTTATTGACCAATGAATGGTTCTTTTTTTTGCGATGATTTACGAAGAATTCCGAATGGAACCGAAGTCGAGGCGTAGTTTGGGATTTTATATGTATAAATGTATGAAAACCCTTCGTTTCAATAAGGGATGAAAGTTGAAATTCTTATAAATAGGGGTGAGAAGTGAAGAGTCGCCCTTCAATTCGACCGAAGGGTCGCCCCAACAAAAATTTTAAATTCATTTCTTTTTATTAAGAAGCCATTCGTCCGCGCAGAGTTTTCCGGTTGAAAAACTTCTAAAACAGGAGGTTTAAGGGGGTGAAAGTTTTCGAAAATCAGCCCCCACCCCCTTCATCCCCTTCGGATCCTTCTTGAAAATTTCCGCATTGGAAAAGCTCAGCGGGAATGAAATTGTCGTTTGTTGGCTGCTTTAGAAAGCGGAAGTTTGTAACCGGTTATTGTTATTACCGCCCCCACTTTTAGAGCAATTTTCCAAAGAGCCATTTTGTTCTGGTTGGCTGCCGAAGAAGTCTACGAGGGCCGTCTGCTGCTTCCGCTTCCTGTCACGGCGTCACAACGGCCCCGAATGGATGTCAGATAACACTCACATGACGGGGTGTCACATGACGTTCACTTTGGAAAAAATTAGTTTGGTTGTCTCCCTCTCGGGGGAGGATGACGTCGCCTCCCTTCTGATGAAGAGTGACGGGGGCTGACGGGAGCAGACGTCCCCCAGTAGACCGCGGAGGGTTGTCTTCGGTTGTCTGCACAGAAGGCAGATGGTCGGTGGAGTGAACAGATGGACGATGGTCGTCATAATTATGCAGAGGAGACGTTAATTGAGGTGGGAATGAGTACGGATGAGTATATGTGATGAGTGATGAGTATAAGGCCGAGTATGATCTGATCATGGCTTTTTATCTCCTTCTATCTTTTTTACTTTTCTTTCTGTCTCTTTCTATTATCTCTGACTTTTCTATCTCCTCTTGTCTATCTCTCTCTCTCTGTTTGTCTTTCTCCCTATTTCTTTGTTTCTCTCTGTCTTTTCTTTTTAGTCTCTCACTGTCTCTGTCTCTCTCTCCCTCTCTCTCACTCTTTTTCTCTGTTTTTATCTCGCTTCTCTTCTTTTGTATACTTTCCTTTCATCTCTTTCTGTGTCTGTCTATTTTCTCTGTCTTTTCTATCTCAGTTTCTGTCTTCCTTTTTTAACTCTCTCTCTCTCTTTTCTCTTTTTTCTCTCCTCTCTCTCTCTCTCTACTCTCTCTCTCTCTCTCTCTCTCTCTCTCTCTTCTCGATGTCTCTCTCTCTCTCTCTCTCTCTCCCTCTCTTAACTCTCTCTCTCCCTCTGTATTTCTCCCTGTTTCTTTGTTTCTCTGTCTTTTCTTTTTAATCTCTCACTCTTTCTTACCATTTCTCTATTTCTTTCTGTCTGTTTCTCTATTTTATCTCCATCTCTTCTTTTGTTTGCTTCCTCTCATCTTTTACTTCTATTTTTCTTCTTTTTCTCAATCTCTCTTTTCCTTTTTCTCTTTCTCCTCTCTCCTCTTTCTCTTTTTCTCTTTGCACTCTTTTTTCTTTCGTTCTCTTTTGCTCTCTTTCTTTCTGCGTCTGTCTCTCTTTCTTTTCATTTTCCTACCCCTCTCTCTGTTTTTTTCTACTAGTTTTTTATCACTTTTAAATTCTAATTCTTTTTTTCTTTCCTTATTTTTTCTCTCTGTTTTCTACTGTTCTGTTTTTCGCCGACTTTCCTCTCTTTATTTTGTGTGTCCCTCTCTCTTCTTTCTCTTATTTTCCGATGTTCTTTCCTCAAACTGAGTGGATCAGAATTTATTGTGCTTTTGTAAAAAATGGTTTCTCACATTATCTCAAAAGTTTTAAGAGTTAACTCAAGTTTGAATTTCCCGCCGTTTCCACCGGAAACCCTTAAAAAATGAGACGTTTGCAAAAGAAACCGACAAACGCTTAAAATTAACAGATGCAAATGAGAGTCCACAAATACGTCATTATGATTAATAACAACAATAAATTTATTCACATTTTCCCTCATTTACAGTCACCCATTGAATTGTCGCTTATTAATCAAACACTTTATTTTTTACCGGTCCCAACCCCCGCCCGCCCCCGCCCGAAGGGAGGGAGGGGCGAAAGCCTCCCCCAGTCTCCACGAAAGCCCTTTCCAAAGTGAGGCTTTTTGTTGAAGAAGTTGCTTTTGTTTCCTCCGAAACGGGCTTTGGCGTGAAAGGCGACAAGATTTAATAAGGGATGGAGAATTAAAGGGGGTGGATGCAAGGGATAATGGAAATACCTCATCATCCCCCACGAATCTATTAGAGGCGATGGAATGCGAGTCGGCTGTGGTTGGATTGTAAGGTTGCTCGTTATTAGGTGAGCTGGCCTTCCTTTAAGGGTTGTCAAAACAACCCCTATTTCGTTTATTTTTCGTTAGCTGAAAGTTACTGACCGGAATTTTTCCGATCTTAATCTCTCTCTTTCTCTTTACGGAGAGGAACACAAAGCATAACTCCATCCCTTGTTTATCATCCCTCCTGTGGCCCCTTTGAAAAGCATCCGAGTGGTATTCCCGTGTCCCCCCAAAAGTCCCCTTCGGGAATGACGTTGCCGATTCGGATGTCGCGACGAAAATATTTGCTCGGTGGGAGCATTCCGCCATTGTTTGGATATTTCCAAATAAAGAAGATTACTTACCGAGAAGTGGTTGGGTAATTGCGGCCTCGGGCGTCGCTTCTTGAATTTTATTTTCGGTTCGAGGGCCCCTTCGGCCACGAAACCCCGCCGGATCATTTGTGTCCTTATAAGGGGACGCGGGCGAACCGTCGTCGCCATCTTTTTGCCAACTCCCTCTGTCGGAGAGAATGAGAAGCTTCCGTTACACTCTTTCGGATATTTCATCCCCCCAATATAATTTTATGGCTGTGCTCCCTCATTCAGCATTAAAGGGAAACTCATGAACATTAAAACTTAGTGCGAGAGCTTTTCCCCAGAATGAGTCACGTTTCAACCCCCAATTGGGGGGCTCAAGATTCGCCCCGTTTTCTTTGAAACCCCCAAACGGATTTTTGACGTGTCGCTCCCTTTTTTAATACGGGGAATGACGGTTGGATTTATTTTGGTCGTTAGCGGAAGTGGTTGTGGTTTTTTTACGAGGGAATTTGGGGGGCGAACGATTGGGGGTTGTTGTGCTCTCGTGCATTTGCACCTGTGCACGATTGCATCACTCCGCGTTAATAATTGATAAGTAATTCTGGTGTTCTTTTGAGAGTGTCGTCCATTTTGGAACGGAAGAATGCAGTGTTGCCAATTTTGGAACACTTTGTGGTTCCTTTTGGACTTTTCAGACCATTTTAAGATTGAGATTTCATTCCGAATTGCGATGAAAATCAGATTAGTTTTCGCAAAGGAAACAAAACTGCAAACTCTTCAAAAAGGACAGAAAAGGAATGAATGTCTTTAGAGATGAGAAAGAACATCAATGAGTTATAATTATGTGGCGTTAATTTTGTTATAATTCAGTTATAATAACTCCGCTATTTATTTTTTTCTCGCAAATATTTTCGTGTAATTAGTATAATACATACTGCCATAATCATTATAGTATTTTTTCTTCTTTTCTTAATATTATGTCATTATTATTTTATTCATTATACTATTAATTCATTTCTTACTGTTGTATTTCAATGCTTTAATTATTTAATGAAATATAATTTATAAGATAAAGTAATTTACAAATGCATTATATATGTAGAAAATAATTCGTAATTATCTTTTACTAAACGATTGAAAAGTAATTTTTATATACTTAAAAAAACAATTTACACGTAATAAAGAATTATAATTTTATATACTAAAAAACAATATACACTTAATAGAGAGTTATAATTAGTGCAAAAATTGTAAATTTTATATTTGTTATAATTTACATTTCATTTAAGATTTTTATTATTGTAATTATACACAATATATTATTCATTTATTGCTGTTGTATTATATTTTATTACTTTGCAAATATTAGACAGTGTATATTTATTACTGTTTATAAATAATTTTGTACTTTTTATGTTCATTTTAATGAAATGTCAGTATAATATTTTACACATTTTATACCGAAAAAGTTTATAAAAAGTTATTCTGTTTATATAAATATTATATTAAATTTCGAATTTTTTATAAGCATTTAAATTAATAAATAAAAAATTATAAATTATAAATAATATTTTATAAAACAGTAATTATAAATTTTATAAATGCAGTAATAATTATATACAATTCACAAAAACTATAATCAATGCATTTAATTATACATCGAATTCATTGAAAATTTGTTATTAAAATTTTATTTGTATTTTTGTAATAAAAAGTATTTATATTTGGACTTTTTAACGCTAATTCACATACGAAAGAGAACGAAAACCGGAAATGAGTTTAGTTTGAGTTCGGTCTGTTGAAAAGGCAGCGTCATTTAGAGGCGGCCACCGCCCCCCCCCCCCCCTCTGCCCCCTCTTCCCCCTCTGCTCCCCCCAATTGTCCCCTTAATTCCCTTAATTTGTTTGAATAAGGTAACCGCAAATAACATTTAACAAAAAAATTAAAAAAAAAACCTCTTTCTTTCGTCCGCGCAATTATCCCAATTAAGCCCCGAATCCCCGCCATCTTGGAAATTATCTCTAATTTATTTGAGACATCGAAGATGGCTCAAGAGCTCCTAATTTTTTGTGTTTCGGTTTGTTTTCTGGGTCAGAGGCTCTCGGAGAGAATGTGGGGGCGGCAGGAGAGGGAGAGGGAGAGGGAGAGGGGGATGAAGAGAGAAGGAAAGGGAAGCTCAAATGACGGTTATTTTCATTATGGCCGCCGTTTTCGTTTTAACTGAACCTCATCGAAGTCGTCCCGGGTGATAAAGAGCGTTCTAAAAGATTGTTTCGAACGAGGATTCGGTGCACCCTCCGTTCCAATTCCCAGAGGGATGTTTCTCCCTTTCGAAATTGTATAAAATCACCTTCGGTTTGTAGAGCGACAGCTTTTCTGTTAAAAAAAAAAAAAGAAAACAAAAGCAAATCTTTTTTGCTTCGAGAACTGTCAATTTCAGGCACAGCCTCCCCTAGTGCACCCCCCTCAACCCTCTCACTCGGCAAACAACCGTTTTGCAGTGCCATCAACCCCCGGTTTTGTCGACGGCTGAAGGAGTTCGATTATCGGGGAAATGGGGGTGGAATATTTGGGGAGATTTAATAAAAAGCCGAGAATAAGGGATGAAAAAAGGCGGGGTGGGTTTTTGCAGATTTCCAGGTAATCCTTTAATTAAACGGAATTTGTCGGGGTTTTAAAACCGCGGGAAGGGTCATTTGCGGTGTCTAATTAAAGAGTTTCCTTTGTGAGGAGAGGTCTCAAAGGAAAGGAGCAGCAGAAGAATAAATTCTTTGGATGACCTTTCGCTGATGAAGACGCTCTCCGATGGCGGACAAAAAACGGGGGAAAAAATCCGGGGTCGGCGAAGGGGTTGAGCTTTCTCGACTGACTTTTCATTAATTTGAAAACCTTTTTTGTTGACTGTTTTCCCGGAGAAATGAAGGGCAAGTGGTCTCAATGCTGTCGTCTGCTTTGGAAATTTATCTTCTGCTCAAGCTGTCGAAACTCGTGTCTTCGGGCAGTATATAATTTTTATATATTTATAATATACCGCATCACAACGTAAATATTTACAATATTTCGTTTTTCTCAGATAAAATGGTAGAATTTAGTATCTTCTCGATTCATCTATTCTTTTTCTTTTCTCTGTATATTCCTGAGTCGTCTATTCTTTGAAAATCACTTCTCCCCATCTTCTTATCTTCTTTGCATCTTTTCCAACTTTCCAATTCGTCTATTCTCTCCCCAATTGTCTGCTCTTCTGTAAAAGATAATACTTTCTATTTCTTTTAATCTTTTCGTGTTGTTCGTATCTTTTTTGCTTTCCCAATTCGTATATTTTTCTCAGAAATTAATCCTTTCTATCTGTTCTCCTCTTCTGGGAACCACTCTTATCTCCTTCTTCCCCAAGGGTTGTTTAAGTCGCAATTAAATTTTAAAGAGGGTAATCTCGGAGAAGAGCTTTCACCGAAACGCTTCTGCCGGAGATAAGGGTTGACGAGGCACCTTTCTGTCATGCCTCGCATCCCTTCCCAGAAGTGTTGCCCTCGACGCATCTCAGCGAAGGGGTTGCACTTGAATTAGCTGAGGAATATTCCATGAGTGGGGGATTATCCGGAGTTGAGTGGGGAAAGACTTCAGGGGCGTTGTTTTCACCCCCGAAGATTGTTTAACCGCTTATGAGGGTGGAAAAATGGGGAAGACAAGATGGCGACTTGACGATCCCATCTCGCTCACCTTACCGGCATAATCTTCTTCCACGAGTGTTAATTTCGCTCGTGACACGACAAAACAGCTGCTTCACATTCAAAACACCAAACTGAAACGTTTGGTCTTATCTTTAGGCGTTTCCTTATATATAATATAATTCTTATTTACGCTTTAAATGTAAAAAAGTATATAATCTTCCTGAGCCTGTTTATATAAAAAAGAGTAAAAATAAAATACAATTAAAAAATAGTAAAAAAAAAACAAACAAAAAACAGGGAAAAGAGAAAAGAAGAAATTAAAAACCAAAACAACAAAAATAAAAAACAAAAGGGGGAAAAAGCAAAAAGAAAAGAAAAAAAAGAGAAAAGGGAAAATTAGTAATTAAGAAAAAAAGAAATGATTATATAAAAAAACGGACAAAAGCAAGCAAAAAAAGTCAAGAAAAGCAAGGGAAAGTATAAAAAAGAGAAAAAAGGGGTAAAAGAAAGAAAATTCAGAAAAAAGTGGGGAGAAACAGGAAAAAGTACACTCTGTATGAATTATTCCAGTATATAATTATAATAATATATGGATTATTTTCCAATCTGAAAGTATATATATCAGTTATAAACGAACAAAGAAATACCACAGTGCGGTATTTTGTCATTCACAACCCCCTCCCCGCCTCCCCCCAATGGCGACGTGTGTCAACAATAATTAATCCTAATTTATCGCGAAGCCAAGCTTCGGAGGGACCGAGGTAACCACACCTGAACGGAATTCTCTCCTGCACCTGCGCCTGTCAGGACTCATTCTTCATCGTGACCTGTCCTTGACCTCCCCTGGGCGGCCACGGGTGCAAACCGTTCGATGGAGACGTTCGCTAATTAAAATACACAAGTTTTTGGATTGCTCTCTCCGCTGCTGAAGGAGAGCACTTAACCATTTGTAATCTCTTTAAAGAGGGTGGTTTCTTTTTATCGCCCCTGGGGGAGGGAGGGGTGGGCGATTGCCTCCCTCTAAGTTATAGTTGAACGCTGTGAAGATGTTTTTATTGGTTACGTGAGCCAAATATTCCTCCCCTGCGGCCTTTTTTGATAATTTTCTCAGGTCTGAATTTTATTGGGGGTGCGAGCAC
>JAQIBA010000394.1:0-16413 GCA_028293925.1 Brueelia nebulosa
ATTTAAATATATTTATTTATTCATATTTTATTCATTTACTCGTTTAATTTAATTTTTTCTTCTTTTTTATCCTCTCTGTTTAATATTAGAAAAAAATAAAAAAAGGGGGCATCGAATATTTTCTAACTGTACTCTCCCTCAGCTGTTGGGGTTTTTTGTATTTTTATCAAAACTTGTTTTCGCAGATCGGTATATCATAGCGAATCAGGAAAGGGTCGAAATTCGGATTAAACCTAAAAACAGAAAGGCAAACACTTCCGCTTTTCCCTACGTGACTAAACGACAAATCAAATGCAAAGCCTCAAAACCCAAAATCATTAACTCGGAAACGCCACAAACCTGTGAAATCACGTTCGCTGAGACCGTAGAAATATGGATCGGGGAAAAAATTCCGTGCTCATGGAAATTTCTCAGAAACAAAAAAGCACCAAAACGAGAGGAGGGTTGAACGGGGGTGAAACCAGAAAAAAAACGTGATGGCGACGGCTGACGTTGAAAAGCTGATATACCCGCGATAACTATGCACGGAAATTAAGTTTGGCGGAAAAAGATTGAGGGAGGGACCGAAGGAGACGTGCTGATTACCGAACGGCGAACGTGCCTGAAAAATAGCCCAACGGAAAGACGTGACACGCCATCGGCTCGTCCCCTCCAAATTTGGATTTCCCATTAATCCCCCTTTTTAATGATGTGTTTCGATTTTCCTGCAGGAATTGCTGTGCAAGTTCGCTTTGTGGCCCCCTCCCCGGGGGCTCCGCCACCTCCTCGTGGGGACCTTCTGCTTCTTTGTGTTGCCACATCCCCCGGAAAACCTTTTCGCAATGGAGAACTAATCCGGTAAATGCGTCATGCCCCATTAATTGGTAAATCTCCCGACAGATGGCTCTGGTGTTTGTTTGAAAAACCGTTGGGATTTGAGATCGGTCGGTTGGATTTTTAAGAAATTGGAAGGGAAATTCGAGTGAAAAGCTAATGAAGCACTTCGAGGGGAGCCGAGCTTTAATGGCGGACGTTTATTTTCCCCGACAGGAGGTCGCTCGTTCCGAATTCAGAGAAGGTAAGAGAAAACGGGGAAAATTCAAACCGGGAAAATGAAAACTAACAGACTGGGAAAGCGGTGACATTTTTTACAAAACCAGACAAAAGCATATACAACAAAGAGAAATTTAGAAAGTTGAGGAAAAACCGATGACAAGAGAGAAGCTCAATAAAAGGGAAAAATGGAAAAAAGCGTCTTCTGCTTTTTTTAGATTTTGAAAACCAAGAAAGTAATATAGATTAAAAAGGATTCCCCCAACCGACAGAAACTGTCGTCGGAGAGAAAAAACCTTAAAAAGTCATCCGACAATTTGTCTCGAACATGCATGCGGGGTTATTTTCGAGAAAGCCAGGAGATAATAAAACCCGGGAAAAGCTAAGCTTTCGTATGAAAAAATGGCGGAGCGGCGAAAGCACCGCTTTCCATTAACAATGCATCGCCGACCTGAATTTGTTTTAAAAAATTCTCCTATCTTTCGTTAATATTTTTCACTTGCGCGTCTCTCTCCCGCCGTCTTGTCAGATATGGTCCTCCTGGGAGCGTCTACTTCTTCTTTGTTTTATGGCAGTTAAAGTGAAACAATGAGTTACGTGAGCGTTCTTTAATGCTTTGATCTGCGACGTGCTTTCGCCATGGCAGCGCGCGGGAGGGGACGGGATTGATAAAGACGAACTTTTATTACTCCTTTCTTTAATGTGGAAAGGGTAATATTCCTCGGGATGAAAGAGGAAGAGATAAAAGCAGAAATACCATTTGGGCCTTTGTGTTCTGGATGGGAAAGGCTAAGCGGGAGGGAAAACGCTTCCGCCCATCATGGTTTATTCTGGAGAGAGACTTTCACTGGAATTGCCGGGAAGAAAGCGTAAAACTTTGCCAATTTCGGGGAAAAGGGTGATCATGGGTGGTTATTGATTCAAATTGGCCAAAGAGTACAGTGGGGCCACGCATAACGAACGTAATTCGTTCGTTGTGCGAAATGCCATTTCCGTTCCGAGCGGCAGCAAAACATTGCTCGCAGTTTCCTATGTTCGCCCCTTATCTGAGGGATGAACAAAGGAAACCCTTAGCAGACCAAGAGACGATGTTAGTAGACCATGAGGAGGTGAGATAAGGAGGGAAACGCTCTATTTAAAGCTGTTTGAAGTCCCATGAACATTTCTTCAGACAGTCACTTCAGGAAACAACAGAAAATTTGGTAGAGTTTAAAAAAGGGTAGGAGGGGATGGAGGGACAGTAACTGCTCCTCGCAAATTTCCTGGAGAAGGACTGTTTGCGGAAGTTGGCCGAATGCGCGGAAAAGGATTTGGCGGCATATCCTTTCGAAGAAATGGAATGTCCAAAAAAATTGTATGAAATGCTCAAAAAAACTGTATGAAATGTCCAAAAAAACTGTATGAAATGTACAAAAAAACTGTATGAAATGTACAAAAAAACTGTGTGACATGTCCAAAAAATGTGTATGAAATGCTCCAAAAAAACTGTATGAAATGTCCAAAAAAACTGTATGAAATGTACAAAAAAACTTGTGTGAAATGTACTAAAAAAACTTGTGTGAAATGTACAAAAAAAACTGTATGAAATGTACAAAAAAAGTGTGTGAAATGTCCAAAAAAACTGTATGAAATGTACAAAAAAACTGTATGAAATGTACAAAAAAACTGTATGAAAAGTACAAAAAAAGTGTATGAAATGTTCAAAAAAACTGTATGAAATGTACAAAAAAATTTTAAGAAATACTCAAAAAAAATTGTATGAAATGTCCAAATGAATGAAAATGTCCAAAAAAATTGTATGAAAAGCCCAAATGAATGAAAATTCCAAGAAAATGGGTTCGTTGATGCGGAAATTCGTTGTTCGAGGCGTTCATTGTGTGTGGCCGTACTGTATTTCGACTGTATTTCGAAAAAGAAAGATGACGAAGAGAAGAAGACTCGAACCTTTTTTTTGTTGTCGAACGCAGCGGCCACGCACGTTCACCCCAAACAAGATTTCGTTCCGAGAGAGAGAGAGAGAGAGAGAGAGAGAGAGAGAGAGAGAGAGAGAGAGAGAGAGAGAGAGAGAGAGAGAGAGAGAAATCGGGCGTGCCATCATCTTCTCCAAACAAGACATCAAACATCCGACGGGAAGCAAAGACTGAAAATGAAAAAGGGGGCGTCGGGAAGAAATAAGGGGATGAAAGAAAGTGAAAAGCTCATCGCTTAGCGGATATCAGACTTGTATCGTGGCATCAGAAGGGAAGAAAAGATGGATTACACGACCCCTAACTCGAGGGAGGTTCGGGGGTAACAAGAGACTCTCATTCAAAAAAAGAAAATCCTTTTAGGGCTTCGCAGCCAGGCACGCATGCATCGAGTGATGCGTTACATTTTGCTTCTCAATCCACCCCGTTTCATCCCTTCATCCCTTTCATTCTCGTGTGCCATTTAATTAGAAGAGCCGCGGGGGGGAGGGGGATGAAAACCCATTTTCCGCGCAGAAATTGTTTTTGTTTACATTTTCTTTTCTTCGGAAAGGGCGAGGCGAAGAAAAGACGGCTCTCCAATGAAAATCATTATCCCTCTGACCTTGAAACCTTAATTTAATTATTAATAACTCAATCTTTGAATTTCGCCTCTGAATAAGGGGATTTGGCGGAGGTTTCTCGAGAAGAAGGCAAACCCCGAGAGGATATTTCTAAAAGAAGACAGAAACCGGTAATAGATTCGCTTTCATGAAAAGAAACTTGATAAGATGATCGAATAAGCCGAAGTGGCTACGCTGTTCCCCCAAAGATCAAAATCAGCTTTTTTTTTCAAATCAAAAGGGGGTGACAAATCTTCGAAATACTTTTTCTAACCACAGAGCAAATAGTCTAGTCAAATTAGACATTCATGTTACATAAATTCTTAAGAGGCTGAAGCTTGATCAAATTGTTCAGAGTATAAGTATACATTAAATGTCGAGGAAAAAATGGTAGAAACAATTAGTTTTTCGCGATTTTCAGCAAAACGGTGAGTTTTATCGTAAAAATAGTCTCAGACAAAAATTGTAGAGGATAAAATTATCTACAAAAAATGTATTATTACTTTTCTTCCTAAGAGTCACCGTTTCTGAGATATAACGATTCAAAAAGTTGGAGGAGTTGTAAAAATTGCACATAGAATAGTGCTCAATTTTTAAGGCGTTATAACTTCTTTTCACAGCAACCAATTTTGACCAAACTTCTGTATCACGACAGAGCAACGTGAGAGCTTTAAAATGAGCCATGTTTGACATTCCTATCTTCAAAACTTCAAAAGTTATTGGCAGCTCAAAGTTGTAGAGGAAACGCAAATTTAGCCATTTTTGCCTGTCTTTGAGGCCAAATATCAAAATAGTGTCTCCTGGGATTTCCTTGTAAATTTGCTCGTTGAAAGGGCACATCTTATACTTTCGAACGCATTTGATTTCATTTTAGAGAAGCCATTCTAAGTGGGATAAAATTGGCCCGGAAGAGTTGTCATATTAATAATGGCCACAAAAGTGTCATCCAACTTTTTGAATCGTTATATCTCAGAAACGGTGACCCTTAGGAGGAAAAGTGTTGAGACATTTTTTGTAGATAATTTTATCCTCTACAATTTTTGTCTGAGCCTATTTTGACGATAAAACTTGACGGTTTTCCTGAAAACAGCGAAAAACTAATTTTTGTGCTTTTTGAACCTCAGCCATTTTTTCCCCCTGACATCGGATTTTGGAGGACTTTTGACATTTTATTGATATAATTATACTCTGAACAATTTGACCAAGTTTGGGCTTCTTTGGAATTTATGTAACTCCACCCCTCATTTTTGACCTATTTTGACTGAACTATTTTGGCAAATTACAAATCATAATCATAATTACCCGACTAAAGTACATTCGCATTTGATAATTACGGGAGGAAATTCCCTAAAAGCGGCAGTAAATACGAGACGTGAACCATTAAAATGCGAAAGGGGTGAAAACAGTGTAAACGGGGGTAAAATCTTTTGTTTTCGGTAAACGTGTAATCCAAAATCAATCAGGGAAGTCTCCGGGACTTGAAAACCGTGATTTTCAATTATTTGACAATTAAAATTTAAAACTCACCCCTCAGTCGCTCCTCAAAGCATTCATCCCTTCGAAAGGGGAAATTTTAAATCCCTTAAAACCCGCCGAAAAAATTTAATTCTTGGAATTGAAATTCTCCCTCCGGCGGAAAAACAAAAAAGAAAATGTTTCAGCCCTCTTTGACGCCTCCCTTATTCCCTGCCACTCTTTTTACACTTTTAAATTTTAAATTAAAAGCTTTCACTTTTCCGCTTTCTATTTTCTTCCCTTTTGTCCCGTTCAACCACTTTGTCGAAAATATTTTTCATCTTAATTAAAACCCGTCTCAAGTCAGCCTTTCTTCTGTGCTGCACATTCCACTGCCCGATCTCCCAGGCTGAATTTCCCACCCTTCCTCTTCCTCCCCCTCCTAGTAACACCAAATTATATTTAACGAACCCCTTCGGGAGAGGCGGGCGAAGGGGTGCGAGAGAAAATACCCGAAATGAGGTATGTTTTCAGCGATAAGAACAAACTTTGAGGAGCGAAGTTGAGTGGGGGAGAGGGGGGAGAGGGGCGAGGGGGTAAACTCTGCTGCCACGACTAACATTTTTGCACATTTTGCATTTGCCTCTTTTACATAAGACCACCGTAAATAACGGTTCTATTTTTTCGTGATTCGAGAAATCGTTTTTCCTTTTTCTCAATAAATCAAACGAAAGGGGGACGAGAAATTTCTCATTTTTTCTCCCCTCCGGAGGGGGTTTACTTGTTTTATGAGAAAACGGGATCACTGCTCTTATTCACCATTTTTGTGTACACTTCGACTTCCGTCTGCTTTTTCAAATACTCTTTTATACTTTATGATTTTTAATTTTCCATTTCTGAGTATATTTCAAAAGGACTATGATGTAGGTATTTGCAGTATCTAAATAGTGGTCCAGACAAATTAGACATTCAAGGTTACGTAAATTTTGTGAAATTATTTGGGATATAATTATATATAAGATGTCAAAAATCCGATGTCGGGGGAAAAATGGCGGGGGATCAATGGTTCAAAAAATTAGTTTTTCGCCATTTTCAGCAAAACGGTAAGTTTTATCGTAAAAATGGTTCAGACAAAAACTGTAGAGGATAAAATTATCTACAAAAAATGGATCTTAATACTTTTCTTCCTAAGAGACACCGTTTCGGAGATATAACGATTCAAAGAAGTTCGATTAGTCGTATGATAAAAATTGGCTCATACCAAAAGTGGTCAATTTTCAGGGCCCCATAACTTTTCTCTACAGAGGACCAATTTCGCCCAAACTACGTACAGGTCAAAGAGCAACATTAGGGCTTTAAAATGAGCCATGTTTGACGTTCCAATCGTCAAAACTTCGGAAGTTATGGCAGCTCAAAGTTGTAGAGAAAACGCCAGTTTAGCCATGTTTGGCTCTGTTTGAGGCCAAATATCAAAATGGTGTAGTTCTGGGATTTTTTCCTTATGACTTTGCTCGCTGATAGGCCATATGCTAAGCTTTTGAATGCATCTGGTTTCATTTTTGAGAAACTATTGTAAGTGGGTAAAATTGGCCCGCTAAAGTCGTTGCCCTACTAAAAACGGCCACAAATGTCACATCCAACTTTTTGAATCGTTATATCTCAGAAACGGTGACTCTTAGGAAGAAAAGTATTGATACATTTTCTGTAGATAATTTTATCCTCTACAATTTTTGTCTGAGCTAGTTTTACGATAAAACTTACGGTTTTACTGATAATGACGAAAAACGAATTTTTTTTTTACATTTTTTTCTCTCTACATTGGATTTTTAAGGACTTTTGACTTTTTATGCATAATTATACTCTGAACAATTTGACCGAGTTTTAGCTTCTTAGTAATGTATGTAATCTTGAATGTCTAATTTGAGTGGATTATAACTACAACTTCTGATTTTCTGCTGTTGAATTTACGTTCTGATGTTAAAAATAAATTAATCCCGCGATTGGAAAATTGAAATTTAACACTTTAATAGAAAAAAAATTATGATTTTCGTCTTGTTGCCCTTGAGCAGGTCTCAATAGGAGAAAAGCATCATTTTCCGATTTTACTTTAGTCGTTGGCTGCGGGCGGGAAAGAGTCTTTCAACCCCTAACAGGTGCTGGCTTATCTCCCCCCGTCAGCTTTTAAAGATTTTTCTACTCTAATCTTATTTTAACGTCGTCGCGAATTGTAGTTTTCTAAATAGAAGACAGTGGGAATGTAATTTACAGTAGTGTTTCTTCGGTGCAACCACTACCACAGTATTGTGCTTTTCCACTAAATTGCTCAGCTTTCGATTCAGCACTAAGACGCGCCTAAGACATTCCCTTAAATAAACCGATTTGCTTATCATTTGTCGAGAAGGAAATTTTCTTCTTAAAAATGGTTTCTCCGAATAAATTTCACGTCTTTATTTAGATTTTCCTTGAGTTTTCTTCATCTCCTCTTTTGTTTCTCCAAAACAATTCCACCCCTTCGATTCTCCAACCCCCTCCCCCGCCGGATAATTCTTATCACAAAAGAACATATTTTGGTCATAAAATCTTTTGCCTTGTTTTTTTTCTATTTTATTTTTTTTTGTTACTGATGGTTTCTAAGACGAAATAAAAATAAGAAAACTTTCAGTCTGAGAAACTCCCCTCCCCCCTCTCCCTCCCCGTCCCCCGCCCCCCCACTTTCTCCTCTACAAACTTTTTTAAAGCTTTTGAATTTATCTCAAATCCCGCTCTTCCCTCTTCCCTTCATTTCCTCTCTGACATTTGATATTAAATAAGATTTTAATACAAAAAAGTTTTTCCTTTTCAAACAATAAACCTGTGACGCCACCTGAGAGGTTTTCCCGAGCTTTCGAAAACGGCGAGTTTCCGCGTTTTTAAAATTCCTGTCTCTCCCGGAAAAGCGGCGTTGTTACCAAACGGTTTAATTAAAATGAGTTGGTTCCTTTTGTAAGGGCACATCGCTTGGGGTCGGAGAAAATCCTTTTTCCCGGGATAAAAGAATTTGTTTATGACGCCGACAGCCGCAACCCTTTCGAATTCTGTCCCGAGGGCAGCCTGAATTACACTCCTTTCGAGTTGCCAACATCGAACGATACCTAAACAAATATCGCCCGAAAGGGGCACACTTTTCCCATTAATTTTCCCTTTTTGACAGACTCACGTGACACGAACACTCGAGACTCGCACTAAAGCAGCCCTGGCCAAATGGCGGCCCGCGGTGGAATTTTGTCTGTCTCGTGAACCATTGTATACTGTATATATTATTATTAAAAACATCCTATGTTACTTAATTTTATTACGGCTTTTTGCGCTTTTAACGGTTTCTGATTTTAATTTTTTAACTGATTTTAACATATATTTATTTATTCACATGCTTGTTAACTATAGTTATTGTTTATTTATTTATTTCCTCGTTAACTTATGTAATTATTTACTTATTTACTTCCTTTTCAACTTATGTAATTATTTATTTATTAACTTGCTTCTTTATTGATGTATTATATCCCCTCTGTGTCACTTTTCAGTTGTTCTTTTTAGCATTTTACTTGTAAACCTCAATGCGGTGTACTGTATGTATGTATTTATTGTTTGTTTTGTTTTCTTTTTATGTAACTTCAGAGTTTAAAAAAGATTGTGTCACGTTTAATATATCTATTGTATCATCATCCAAAAAGGATTGTACCCTCTAATGTCCACGTGCGAATTAGAGGAAAAATTATATATTATATTATATTATTATTAAAATCACAAATATTCGTTTTTGTCTAACAAAAAAATTTTAGATAAAATATTTAGCAATAATTTTAGGCCGATGGGAGCCAAAATTTGCTCTTTTCAGCGCCTCCTATTCGAAAATATAATTATGATAATTGAACAATTACAGTAGGTATTATAGTTATTAATTATTATACTTATTATATCATATTATTGCACGAGTAAAGAAAATAACTTAAATCTAAAGCCGCCATTTTCTCCTGCGATATATTATAACACCTTTAATAACACGTTTATATGATAATTTTACAGTTTGATAATTATCTGAGATTAATGTTCAAAAATTTTTTGAATTCAAAATACTTGATAAATAAATATACTGATTCGATGTTATTAATATATAAGAAATATTAGTTTTAAAATTCATTAATTGACAAAAACTATACTGAGAAAAAAAACTGTTCGGTCCAAAGTCAAATTTTCATCCGCAATGTGTCCCGACTATCAAAATATTTGGCCACCCCTGCACGAACGTTTGCTGCAGGTTTTTGAGCGAAGCGTTTTTAATTCTCCTGTTTTTATGTATAAAAGTCGGATGAAAAGCGTCGGGAAACTCCTCTCGCCCTTTCATTAAAACGCCAGATGAAAGACTCCTCACCTTTAACGCTTCTCCCTTCCATTTATAGACTCCTCTATGTATAAATAAGAAATCCAACCCCTCGACTCACCCCTTGGGTGTTTGTCACCTTTACGACAGCTTCAAATTATTTTTTTCGTCTTCTACTCTTTGTGTAATAAGTGAAAAAATAAATCCTCATAAATCCACTTTCTCCCTTATTTCCTTCTTTCACTTTTCATTTTCACCATTTCCCCCCCCCCTTCCCCTCTTTTCCTCCCTTCGAATCCGCCAGAAATGGCGTGAAGAGAAAAACCTTTTTGTAAATTCACTTTTTTTTTTTTAATTAACACCGGAAAAGGAAAAATCCCCAAATTAGAATTTTATTCACGGAATGAAACCGGAAATAGTTGACTGAGTTTCCGGAGTGTTTTTAATCAAAATCTTCGGTTTGTCAGTTATTGGTCGGTATGGGACATATCAAAAACTCAAGGGGGTGAGAGGGGGATGCAAAACAAGGTTTTTCGGCGGCGAAGAATCGACTTCGTCCATAAATTGACTTTTCCATACTAAACGGAGAAGTCAAATCGGATTTAATGCGAAGAGGAAAGCAAAAAAAAGAGGCGGCCATGAGAGGGAAAAAGATTCGAGCTGTCAGGGCACACAAAGGGAGGGTAGGAGGGATGAAGGAGTAATTAGCTGGAAATAAATAGACTTCGACACCGAGAGCAAACGAGACACGTCACGAGACGAAGATTGATCACGTGAGCCATTTTCTTTCCCACTCCAAAAAAAGACAAAAACCAGACGAAAAACATTTGATTACATAAACGTGATTTAGAACGGGACTCGTGAAAGACTAAAGAAAAGCCCTCCGGAAACTTTTTTAGGGAAATTCAATTTAGCCGGCAAAACACCTTTTTTTCTTTTTTTTTTTTATTAACATTTTCCGTCTTTTTCTTTATGAAAAAATTTTCATATCCGCGCGGGGTGATGAATATGACAAGAGGTGATGTAATTTCCCCCGGGACACGCCCCCGACGGGGAATGACCCCGACCTCGCCCTTCGTCGCCCTTCTTCCGAATATTTAATTGATTTTTAAATCCTTACATGATGACAACTATGCCAGTTCGTGGCAGAAGACGACTCTCGATGAGTTGAATCGCGGAGGCAGCGGATGTTTCAGCCAATGAGAGAGCGGGAAATGACGGTTACACATAGTTGATTCTTTGTACTAAAAGCTGAGTGTTTTTTTGTATGTACATTCTTTCTGCTTCTAATGGGGAGAAATTACATCGCCGGTTCTTCTCTGTTTTCCACTCAGGAAACCCTAAATCAGGGGTCGCCAAACGTTTTTGATGATCGCCCCGTATATAATTTTTGGAAATGTTCATAAACCCCCACAAGAGTAATTTTCAGAGAATTAAATAAAACTATATATAAATGAAGTAGCTACTGATTTTTTACTTCTTAATGAGATGAGTGTGCCTGCTGTTTCTTGGCAAGGTTCGACTATATTGGCTTCGAAATTGGGCAATTTTAACCGTAAAATCCCTTCGAAGCTCCACATTTAATTTCTTTCAGCTTTTTCGTTAAAATTGAGTGAACGTGACTGCAACCGGTTTCAACCATATACGAACTTGGAAACGCCAGCGTAAATGGCTGAATCATCTCGTAAAGTTTCACATATGTTTGCTTTATATCCATATTAGTCCAAAATTTATGTATTATGACGTCACGGTATACATACGAAAAACCATATGGAAATAAAAAAATTAAAAAAAGTTTTATCAGTTACAATCTTTTATATTAAAAACGCACTAAAAGGTAAAAACATAATAAAAAGTATGTGCACACACTTGCTCAAAATGTATTATGCACAGAAATAGATTTTATATAAGAGGAAAATATGGCCGAATGCATTAAATATACAGAGCACTACAGAGTGTGTTATACAAAACTCCTCAGCCATCTTTTATTTAAATAAAATCTTTTTTCTCTTAATTTATTTTGTGCAAAATACGTTAATGTGTTCTATATTTAAAAAGCTTTTAACTAAAAAACTTTTTTTCTTTTTTAAGTTTTTAGTCATGAGTAGACAAGACCAAAAAGTTAACCTGCAATTGCAATTATTAAAAAAAAACCGTTTAAAAACAAAAGACAATCGCCAAAATATTGTGGCGTCACATTTTTTCAAACCCCAAAATTTGTAATTGTAAAAAGAATTCCTAACGAACTGTTAAAAGATTTCAATCCAATACGATTATCCCTTTGCAATTCGGTCTTCTTAATAAAATGCAATTAAGACACAAACCCCGTCTTCTTACGTTGAAATTCCCCGTCACAATAAAACTAATAAATTGACAGCTGTTCTTATGGATTGCTCCATGTTAAATCATTCTTCTTATTTTTCAAACATAAATGACGGCTGACATCATAAACTCCCCGTTATTTGATTCATCTTCTTATGTTATGGGCGCAAACTCCGCCGATCCGTAAGAGTTAAATAAAAGATTGTAATAAAAAGGGGCAAATTTTTTTCTGATTTATTATTATCTAGATACACCCCTACTGTTGTTCAGGGGTCCATACAGACCACTTTGGCGAGCCCTACCCTAAATGGAAAAAACATCCCGAAACTCACAACAAACATCTGAGATGTTATCCTCCCCCAAATCTCTTTCCCTTAAGCCTCCCCGTCCGTCAGCTCAACCCTGGGGGGAATTAAAGCAGAAAAAAATCCGAAAGGAAAGCAAACAATTAAAAAGGCTCAGTGCTAATCCAGCCATTAGAGTCCCCCCATAAATGGAAGAAAAAAGGGAAAAAAGGTTTTTATCAAAAGCAATAAACCAATATCAGAAAAGTGAAACATCCCTTAACTTTTAATCCACGGGGGTTGATTCCGGGAAGGCTTTTTGTGAGATTTAAGCCCTCGAATTTACTCAACGGTGTAATTATTTACCGCATCCACTCTGAGAAAATTCAATAAATCAAACGGAGAGTTTTCACCCCTTTCCGGGGGGAAGCGAAAATTGGTTCGGCGACCCCCCCGCCCCCGTGCCTTATGGATCGGCCAGAAGGGGAAGCCAGCAAGGCTCCCAGTCAAAAATTTACGATTTGAACTCGTTGATTGACAGAATGAGTAATGTAATCTGTCGTTGTACAATGGGAGCCGCCCCGACGAGAATAGATGACGCTCAAGGTATTTCTATCTCCTCGTTCCAAATAAAGTGGAAGCATTTATTTTTTGTTTTTTAGCGGGGGTGGGAGTGCCTGCAGGGGGATGCACAACTACAATTAAAAAGGCGAGCCTCCCCTCTCGGAATTAAAAATCCACTTAAACTCCGACTTCTCATAACTTTGTCAGAAACTAATCAGAGTGTTATATAATATTTGCAAAAGGGGTGTTGTTTTCATTTTCGTGTTTACTTTCATTCAGTATCTCCATCTCTTTTTATTCTCTCTTTTTCTTTCGCTTCTGTTTTTATTTTCATTTTCTCTCCAACTTTCAAAATTTCTTTTGTCTTTCACTGTTTATTATTTTTTTAGAGAAATCAATTTTCACATTCTTACGGTTAATAATATGAAATATATAAAAAAAGTTTTCTAAAAATGGAATTACGAAAATACATCTCTAAATATACAGTATTTTAACAATACAAAATTTAATAGATTATCAGTTAATTATTTCACTGTAAGATTCTATTATGTTTTAGTTAGTAATCAATACTATTAATAATAAATTTTTGACGATATTAAAATTACAAAGTATACAAAACAGAACTTTCAGATTAGTCTTCTGTCTTATACTTTTGAGCGCTACTGTATATATATATATTAGGGTGTCCCTTATTTTTCGAAGTTTTTATTTTACAACGCACACCCCCCTAATTTTGTTCATTTGTTTGTAAAACACTAAAAAAAATTTTTTTACGTCATTTGAAGGACTGGAACCCGTGCCTGTAGGAACCTGTAGGAACACCCCTTATGCGCGGTGCACACCCACTGTTATTCTCATGCAGTTTCGTTTTGTCCTTTAATTAATGCGAATTGCTTCGTTTTTATAAAATGTCAGGAGAGCTAAGAAGTGAAAAAAAAAATATTTTCTTGGTTGGTGGTGTAAATCATCAAATAACGGGTGCTAAATTACCCTTCGATCGCCAACTTCTCGCAGTTTTATTTTTTAACATTCGCAAAGATAAATAAGCACGAATATTGTCATTCGGGAGTGCCTTTTATTCTGGGAAAAGGCCAGAATACCAACTAAATGCTCTGTGCTGCTCTGTGTAAGAAAGGTTGTGGATTTACATAAGGTCTGGCGAGGCCTCCAAGAAGACCCCGCATGCTCTTTAAGCTCTTTAATAAGCGCCAACTGAATGGGTTTAAGAAAAATTTAGATAATTTTTTTGATTTCCATGGCCTAAAAACGGCAGTTGAGGAACAAAAAGAGTTCCCATTAGGCTGCGTAGGGGAACACAGAAAAATTTAGCCAAATTGTAAAAAAGGAGACTTTAAAAGAAAATATTCTAAGTAATGATATACCAATTTTTGATACTAATAAAGTAAATTTTCATTGAAATTAATATTTTCAGCAACATTTACCTATTTTATCAATAATTGAATAATTTTCTTAGAAATTAAAAAGTGGTCGAAAAACACATGTTTTCTAAAACTTTGAGGCCCTACAGGCACGGGTTAAACTAAACGTATCAAGTTAAAATTTTATATTTGAGTAAAGACTAGTATATAGCAAAAAATTAGGGGGTGTGCGTTTTATAATCCTAAAAAAAATTTTTTCGCCAATATAAGGGACACCCTAATATATATAATACTGAATGTATTAAAGTCCTCTTTCGTATTTTTGAATTAATAACGGAATCTTTTTATATAATTTTATTAGAATTTTAGTATTTTAGTTTGTATTTTTCATATTAACAGTATTATTTAACTTCATATTTATAATTTATTGGATTTGTATTATTCTGTACTATTTTTTATTTATTGACATTTATTTTGCATTTGTATTTTTGTGTATTATGTATTTTTAATCATTTTTTAATTTAATATTTCACTGCTTTGATTGTAATTATTTAATGATTTAATTCATTATTTTATAGTGATTATTCAATACTATTATTCAGTTCTATTATTAGTAACTCTTTGTTTCTTCTGTTATTTAATTAATATTATATTTATAAATGTTGTAAGGCATTTTAATGAAATTTCACTTTGTATGTAACTCTTACGGGTGGAAAACAAAATATTTTGTATTGTGAAAATATTTTTAAGCTTTACTGTATTTATACTGTATGTACTGAAGTACTCTTTCGTATTTTTATTGAATTTTTTTCTTTAAGTTTATTAGAATTTTGTTTTACTTTGTATTTCTTGTATTTACAATGTTATTTAACTAAAAATTGATTGTATTTATAATTTATTGAGTTTTTACTATTATTAGTATTAATATACACATATTTTGTGTTTGTATTTTTGTATATTATGTACTTTTAATTTTTTGTAAATACTTCGAAAATTAAAGACTGTATTATTTTACTGTTTTGTACGTAATGCTTTAATTATTTAATTAATTAATTGTAGTGGTTATTCAATACTCTAAGTTAGTCTTCTCTCTATTATTAATAGTTATTATTACTACTCTATAATTCTAAAGATAAACTATTTGTTTCTTCTCTTATTTATATTTATAAATGTTGTCATTTTATTGAAAGCCAATGAAATTTCACTGTAATTCTTTGTAAATTTTGTATTGTGAAAATACTTTTGAGCGCTACCATATATGAATAATTATAATGTAGAGGAGAAGATCGCTACAAGAGGGTTCCAAAGGAAATTCAGTAGCGCTTTTTCCGCCCTTTTCTCAATTTCACCCTTAATTAAATCGGTTTTCTCTTTTATAATTTTTAGCCACGTTTTGATTGCACTCGATTCTTGGGAGTAATCAACCAAGTGCAAAATCACAGGAAGGGATGTTCGGAAAAAGAAAAAGAGCAGCGTTCCTTTGTTAGGGGCTCAAATGGAAGAAAGGAGGGTGGGGAATTCGGCTTTGTTGTCCGAAACACAACCGCCCTCCGTTCGGGGGAGGAAACTTTCCGATGCCGAAAGGCGAACATCCTCTGCTCTTTCATCTTCTTTCCATTCTTGCCCCGGCACTTAGTAAATTAATTAACAAACTTGCCCCTAAGCACAGTTATTATGCTGGCTCGTGTGTGACTTTTCCCTTTGGAGAAAGGTTCCAAGGGTGATTTAATCCCTTCCTCCCCCGAGCGCTCCGAGAATAGCCTTCCGGGGGGTGGTCGGAGGGCGAACGAGCTCATCTCGGGGCGGATCGCTTTTAGTTAAAATGTGCTTCGTGTTAAGAGAAAAAAAAAAGAAGTGGCAGTAAAGTGTTTAGGAAAAAAATATTGTTATTGGTGCTTTTACGGTTGGCGACACTGACTCTCCACTGACGGGTGGAAACTCTCAGCTATTATTTTAAATATTCCGAGAGTTTTTCTGAATATTCATTCTCCCATTCGAGCAGAGCTTTCACCCTTTATTTATCGCCCAGACAATCTTTTGTTTGCTACTGAGGGAAATGCAAAAGATGCCATTTCGAAAGGGTAGTTTTATTCTCTCGAGTGTTTCTGGAGATTCGCCAAAAGTTTCCCCCCAAATTTATAACTGTTTTTTTAATTGTATAAATAACCGAATAATGGAAATGAAATTAAGTAAGCGAGTGTTTATTGTAGCGGAAAAGTGGTCAAGAGAAAGCGCCACGGTGAATTAAAGTTATTAAACGCTGAGGGCGGAGAGTAACATTAAAAAGAGAAAAGAAGGTTAAGGGTGGAAAATAAGAAGGGAGGAAAGGGGTCTTCACATTGTTTCAATTCGGAAAGGTTTATTATTGAAAATGAGATTTGAAGGGAATAAGTCTGAATCCTTTGACGTGGAATTTAATAAAAAGTTTCTCATTTTGATCCTTTTAACTTT
>JAQIBA010000395.1:0-16370 GCA_028293925.1 Brueelia nebulosa
CTCAATTTCGGGTCGAAATCTGTCGGACGGGTGAACCTCCCCTTCGTCTCTGTCCCCCTCACCCCCAATTCACCTGTCATTTTCGATCAGAACAAAACAAATGAGTTGGGAACGGAACTCTATTGTGTCGGAATCGGCTTTTCTCGATAGTTCCAATTCTCTACGGTCGGAGTCTGCGGACGCCATCAATTTTAATTTAGTGATAATTTGTAGCGGGGGGAACCTACAACTAAAAAACGCCTAATAAACAGGTATATAAACAACCTGGTTTAGGGTAAGTAAACAAAGGGAATTGATAGTTTGCTGGTTTATCGTTTCTCTCATCTCCTTTTTGTGTGACTCCGAAGTGAAACCTTTCAGAAAGGGATCACTTGTGGGAAATATTCACGGGGTCTTCGACCTGGAAAACCCTCCAAACCTAATTAAATTAAATTAGGATTTGAAAAATCTAAGAGATATAACTCCTTAATTGCCTTTTAACGGCATTTGGATCTGTGATTTAAGGCGATGGATTGACTGAGGAAAGCAAAAGAGAATAATGAAAAGCTATCGGTGCCTTTTTGTATTCTTTATACTCATAACGAAGGAAAAATAACAACGCAGAAATGTTTTTATATTTATATAAACGACAGAAATGCACGATATTAACGAACCGTGCTAAGAATAATGGAAACCGAAAAGTGGGAAGAGGTCCAAGTGGGTCTCCTTTTACTCTCTCTCTCTCTCTCTCTCTCTCTCTCCCGTTTTTATTTACTTACTTCTGAGTATAAAAAAAAAACGAACTAATAAACCAGGAATAAAAGTAAGGTAAATGAATGAAAAATTAAAAATCAAGCAGAAATAAGAGTTTCATTTCGGAAGAGAATAAAATTTTATAAGAAAATGTAATTTAAGGCGATGTCGTAAAAATTTTTTTGAATAGTCATAACTAAGCTAAAAAGCGACAGGAAAAGAAGAAAACGCTGAAAAAGGAGAAAAATGAATGAGGAGAGGAAAAAAAAATTGGTTCGCACGGGGGCCCACGTCTCCTAATGGAATTCCCCATAAGCTAAACGCTTTCGCTGACGGAAAGCTGCTGAGGATCGGCAATGAAGTGAAAAGCTGACGAAGTCAAAGCAACAATCATTTCGTTTCATAAAGAATTTAATTAATTGTCTGAGTCCGAGAAAAGGAAAAAAATATTTACAAAAAAATGCAAAAGCTTCTTTTCGCTTATTTTTTTCTGCTGATGCAAATTCAAAAGAGTTTTCCGCAGGAAAGTTTTGTTTTATTGCTTTCTCGAGGGAAGTTTTCTTGGACGGTTGTCCGCCTGTCTGACTGCTAACATCGCATGTGGTGAATGCCCCAAAGGGCCGACACTTTCCATTCGGAATAACAAAAAGCAGAAGAAAGGTGTGCTGTCGTTGCTGAGACTGCTGAAACAGAAATGAAATATTCCGTCTTATTCAAATGAGAGGAGTGCAAAGTGCGAAGGGGACTTTCCTCAGCTTTTTGATGAGGTTTTGATGATTCAAAAAAATTTGAAAGAATAAAACTTAATTTGTATTTCTTTGGAAATGACGCGCATTAAAAAGGATAACTTTTTTATCTAATCCATAAATATTCAAGTTTTTAAAGTTTCAAGGAAAATAATTTTAAAAGCTCCACTGGTCAAGTTATCTATGCTTCACTGATTTTACCTAGATTTGCTGAAAATACCGCGACGTTTCTTAGCAGTTTTCAACCCTTTCGCTGATAATTACCATTTTGAGATGAAAGGGTTTGCATCGAAACGGACTGTCTTTCCTTCCATATTTCCTTTCTCTACCCTTTGGAGTCAACTTCCCTTTATTTTTAACTGAATCGCTTTCTTGAAGGAAGCTGTTGCTGAAGTCGCAGAATGTGTAGACTTTGGTTTCACTGTTCCACAAAAAAAATGGGAAGGGTACAGTGTTCCCATCGCCTGTCCCCATATTCGAGAGGTCAGTCAGCAACCGCAGGACATGTCCTCCATCGGGACATTAAACCGTCGTCCTCCGGCTCAGCAGTGGGCCATTTCCCCGCTACACGGAAAGGTGTTTAATTGAACATTAACCCTCTCATTCTCCCGGACTTTGCCAGCCACCCCGAGTCAAAGTTAAAGTTATTCTTAATTCTTTACTGAATACTCAATTACCCCCACAAGTTATGAAAATTTAAGCCTTTTGCTTGAGCGATTACGTTGATTTTTTAAGTTATCATTAACTTCAGTCATTTTCTCTTCTGATTTCGAAAAAAAAAGGTTTTTTCTCTCTCTCTTCCTTAAAATTTTAATAATTCCCACTTAAACCTTTGAAATTTTTCCTTTTCCCTGCGATAATTTCCCTCCCTTTCTCTCCCTCCCCTCAACTTATGCAAACATCCCTGCAAACTCACTTTTCTTTTCAATTAATACTTCACGAGGCCGAAAGAACCCGACCCACTCTCTCTCTCTCTCTCTCTCTCTTTTCTCTCTCTCTCCGCCCGTAAAATCATGTCAAACAGAAGCAATCTGGTTTTGTGGAATTTTATCTTCCGCTTCATCTCCTCTCATGTCAAACCTCGATTGAACTCGAACGAATCGGGATCGTTTCGAGGGTTCATCAGGAAGTCTGGTCCTCTTGTCATCAATCCCGTCTCAAGGACAGGGGTGACTTGACCCGGGGGTGGTTTCCCCTCAGGAGAGGGCGGTGACCCCGTGGTTTCCAACCTGTGGGGCGTGTAGCTGTTTCCAAAATATAATTTTCGAATACAAACCAAATATATTCTTTATTTGTTCTGTTATTATATTTCTTATAATAAATATACAGTGGTGCCTGGAGGTATGAGCTGGTGCTTGGGTCATATTTTTGTTTGAGATACGGGCCAAAGTTCCGGAGTTCCCAAATTCCCGGAGCGTCCAGATAGTTGTTATCCTGGTTAGAGAATCTCTCACTCACTTGCATGTGTTACCCGTTTGAATCGAAGAGTATCTTCTGTGCTGGTGTATAAGTATATCTGTTACTCTTTTTTGCGTTATTACTGAATTCGTTTGAGATACGAGCTCAGCTCTGGAACGAATTAAACTCGTATCTCGAGGTACCACTGTATTAAATTTTTACATAGTATTGTATATTATTTTGTAGGCCATTAGATCATACTGATATATAAATCTGTAAAAGGAAGTTTGTGTGTGTGTGTGTGTGTGTATTACCTAAGATCTAAGCAACCACTGAACCGATTTCGACCGGACTTTCTCCAAATAAGGTTCTGTGCTATGTCTCATTCTTCGAAAATAAGCAAAAGTTGAGAAATCTCCAGAAAAAACATGTCTGGGAATTTGTTCCCGTGGAGACCACTTTGAGTATAAATGGGGTTAATTGATTGAGAAATTATTTAGTGTGGGTTCTGCGTTTGTAGTTTTATGAAAATTATGGAAGAAAGTCCAATCTATCGGGGTTGAGAGCCAGATTGAGAAGAGATGGAAGGAAGAAAAGAGAGTTGGAGGGAAGAATAGATGGAGGGAAGAAGAGATGGAGGTTTGAGTCGCAATTTAGAGATTGCAGATCAAAGAGAGAACCATTTAGAAGGGAGAGTAATGAACAAAGAAGGATATGAAAGAGAATTTGGATGGCTGAGCGACGAAAGAAAGAGATGGTTAACACAGGGAGAGAAAGAGTGGAAGCAACAGAAGACCACTTACAAAATGGCCGAATAATATATAATAATATAATAATTTTTATAAACAACAATCAAAACAAAGTTATAAATTATATACAGATCCAAAGATAAACAACCATAACTTTTAAAGTAAATAAAATATGCAGAATTAACGAATTAAATATGAAATTATAAAATATATAAACAGAACAATAAGTAACATATATTAAATAAATATCAGAACAAAAATTGTCAATAAATTAAATATAAAATTATAAGTTAAATGAACAAGACATTAAATAAATTAGCGAGGGTGAAGCCCGAGCCACTCGAGGGTTAGAGCGCGAAGCGCTCAGGGGGCGAAGAGGCGAAGCCCCCTAGTAAATTATAATATCAGTTGAGTATTTATGAAATAAAAGGGGGTGCCTATACAAAAAGGTTGGAAACCACTGCGGTAAGGACAATCCGTTTCCGGGACGTGTCATTTACGTCAATTAACTCTTTTGGGCAGTGTCGGTACAAAGTCGGTGATTTTACGAGCTTTTTTGTCCCGCCGCCGAATTCGCTCATTAAACCTCATATATCGGGACATTACGTGTATTTGTGGTTTTTAATAGAATTTCTTTTTTTTTTTTTTTCCTAACTTCGGAATTCCTAATTTTATCTTTGTTTATTTTAAGTGAGCGAGTAAACCGGTTTTTTATTGGGTTGTGATGTTAAAAGTATTTTCATTGTTTAATTAATGGCGATTTGACAATGGGATTGTTATCTTAATAAATCGCGAAATTCAATGCATTATTCCTTTCCTTTGTTTTTTAAACTAATTATTACCCCCGTTATTAATGTTATTAGTCAATTTAGTATAAAAAAAAAATGCGAAATGAGAGATATTCATTACGTGAGAGTGTTTTCCGTTACAATAAAAGTTTGTTAGCATAATGAGGGCGATGTTAAGGCGTTTCTGAACGGGTTATTTTCTGAACTTTCTCGTTTTGTATGAGGTCAGTCGAAGCAGAGGAAATAACGTTACTCGAGAAGGAAAACCTGCAGATGGTAAAAGCTGTAATGAAGCAGGTGATAAACCCCGTAGGTGATGAAGTTTGCTTTGCCATTAACTAAATTACATGAATGAAATCGAATACGGTGTAACAAGGGGAGGAATCTTCCCCTGCAAACAATCACCCTGTGGGGATGCGCGAAACTAAAAGTGCGACGAACAAAGAGAAGAACTCACACTCCCGAAAATTCCCAAAATCGCTCAGGTTTTTCTGTATGTTTCCCCTCGCATTTCTGCAATTCCTGTTTTGGGGGGGGATCACAGACGCCGTTTTCCGCTCCCTTCCACCCCCTTTTTCAGCCCCTCAACACGAAAGCTGATTCAGTGAATACGGTGACAGTTTCCCCGGGTCTCTGCATGTATGGAAACCTTCGGAAATAAATCTTTCCCTCGACGAACATGCGATGTGACATTATTAATTTCAATTTTAACTTCGGGAAACCCGAAAACAAATTCAGAAATTACCTTTTCTGCTCCCACGTCGTTACCGACATTGTTTCGGTAATAAAACTTCAATCATAAAACTTATTTATTCCCGTTTGCGCTCCCTCATAAAATAATAAAAAATCACTATCGACAGCCTGAGGTCGATGATGATTCCGGGATAAGTTAAACATGGGCGGCGCCGGGGGACGGAATTCAGGCTCTTTTTCCTTTGTTTTTTGACTTTTTATTGGGCTCCCAACACGACCTTCATCCCATGACGTTCGACATGCGAGACATGCAGGGGCGGTTTCCCATTGGGGGATGTCATTTCAGCACCCGAAGAAAGCACACAGCTTAATGAAATTGCGAGCAATTAGAGAATTTACCAACTCATCTGCCCCTACACATCGTTCCCCCACTTGACAAAGAGCATTTTCCGCTTCCCGTACTCTTTGAATCGAACTTGGAATCCCTTTGATATCGAAAACGTTTTGTTTTTATTCAAAGACCGGTTCCTTTTACTCCATTTGACGGTCCCTCCATCCCCTCCCCCTCCCCCTCCCCCATCGCTCCCCCCCCCTAATGGAGAAAAACCCAGATTGAAGAACTGGAAGGGTTGAAATTGTGGTTTCCGCAAATTCCTCTAAGGTAATGGAAAATCCCAAAGCGGTTGTCCAGGAATGTTCCCGCGAGGTGTCCTCCTCCTCCCCCTCCCTTATCTCCTCTCCTACCCTTATAGTTTCTCGATATTATCGACAGAGGCCTTCTTTGAACTCAACAATATTCAACTTTATCAAAACAGTTCCGATTGAAGGAAATTCCTCAACTTTCCCTTCTCCACCTCTTTCCTTTGAGTCTTTTTTTTTTTTAGTTTTGTGTCTATTCTTGTGAAAGTTGTTGAAAGCATTTCCTCGGAGGTTGCCAAGTTGAAAAGTATTCGCCAAGAAAAGGTTATCGGAGAATTCCCCCGGAAATTGGGCTATTGTTGTTTGTTTTCGGGTCCTATTCCTGTCAGAATATTATCTCCAGTCAGGATGTTTATGTCTGACTTTCGCCCAAACTTTCCCCCATTTTACGCATTTTATTCTCATAATTATATTCATTTTTTTTTTACAAATGACAAATCCTAAAGTTGACAACGGAAAACGGAAAAAATATCAAAAAACTACACAATGTAAAATCTTTGAAACATTTAAAAAGTAATGACTCGCCGTAAATCCCACAATACAATATACAAAATACAACAGCAACAAATTTGAATACCAATACTTATAATATAATACAATATAATACAAATACATATAATATAATAATACGATATAATACAAATACAACCAAACAAATAAAAATATAAACCAACCAAATACATATACAACCAACCAAATGCAAATACAAACCAAACAAACACAAATACAACCAACCAAATACAAACACAACCAAACAAACACAAATACAACCAAAGAAATAAAAATATAAACCAACCAAACACAAATACAACCAACCAAACACAAATACAAACCAACCAAATACAAATACAAACCAACCAAATACAAATACAAACCAACCATAAACCAAAAGGGGAAGGTAACGTGTTAAAGAATTCTAGAAAAGTGAAAGTAAAAGATGGAATTGTAATTACCTCAGAAGTCTCACTGAGGCAATTATCACCTTACAAAGTGAGATCCGTTCGCACTACAACACTACAACATCATCTAACGCCCATGGAAATATTTTCCGATCTCATTATCAATTTTACATTTTTGAGAATAAAAAAAAATTGCGACTGAGGTTGTTAATTTTGATTATTGAATTCCGCTGGAAGCATTTTTTAATATTTAAAAAAAATTTCATATATTTTGAAAGCTATGCTCTTTCCTTCTCTGTCGTCTTTTATTATTATTATTATTATTATCATTATTACCATTAACCTCAGCGATTTCTGGAAAATTAAAATGGCCTACGGCTGAATAATTCTCATTTGCTTTTTTTCAGATTTGAGAGCCCATTCGTTGATTGGGTAAGCTAAGCATGGGATCGTTTCTTCCACTTTTTACATCTTCAAATGTCTCATTCCTTAACTTCGTCTTTTCTTTTTCTTAATAATTCGTATCGTTGCCTCGTCGTCGTTTTTTTTTAAAAAACGAACTCAAATCAATTTGGTGGCGCGAGTAGTGTTAACATCCACACGCATACGCTCTGTCAGTGATTGTTGAATTTCGTTAGTTGAACATTTGTTAGGGGGACAATGCCTAAATGCAATTCAACTTCAACTGAGGTATGGTTAGTGTTAACACTCACACGCGGATGCTATTTAATTTATTATCACACCAATTTAACAGTCGGTAGTGGAACAATGCCTAAATGCAATTCCACTTCAATTGAAGTGCGGTTAGTGTTAACACTCACATATGTATTCTCTTTCAGTGACTGTTGAATTTCGTTAGCTGAACATTTGGTAGCTGTAAGTGTTAACACTCACACGCGTATGCTCTGTCAGTTATTGTTGAATTTCTTTATCTGAATAGTTATCAGAACAATGCCTGAATGCAATTCCACCCCAATTGAGGTGCGGTTAGTGTTAACACTCACACGCAAATACTCTTTCAGTGATTGTTGAATTTCGTTAGCTGAGCAGTTGTTATCAGGACAAAGCCTAAATGCAAATCCACTTCAATTGAAGTGCGATTAGTGTTAACACTCACACGCGTATGCTCTGTCAGTGATTGTTGAATTTCTATAGCTGAACACTGGGTAGGGGGACAATGCCTAAATGCAATTCCACCCCAATTGAGGGGTGTGAAAGGGACAAACCAGGAAAGTAAGCAAAGCCAACTCGGTTTCACCGGAAGCAGAAGCACAAACACTTAGGGAAGTGTAACGAATGCAGGAAAAGCAAATCGCGTTACGAGAATAGAGTAATCAACACGACCGGAGAAAAGAGCTGGAAGACACTCCCCTTGACCCTTTTTGACCTCCGAACAATGGAAACGGCCAGAAGAAGATATTACAAATTAAAATAGGTGCGCAAAAATGGAATCGATTAGACGGTAACCTGTTGATCCGACCGTGAACAGCCTGACTACCCAGGTATTAAATTTGAGTAAAAAATAATTGAAGAAGATTCTAGCTTGACTATCTCTTCTTCTCATCTCTTTCCGGTGTAAACAATTCTGTGTTCTCGCTCGATCCAATGGTGGTGTCCTGGATGAGGGCGGTTCGAGTGGCGCTCCCGGGAAAAAAGACAAAGAAAGGGGTGCAGATAATAGATTATCTGGATCCGAGATGAAAGAAGACTTGGAAAGGCCACCGGTGAGGTTTCCATCGTAATTATAAAATGAAGAGGCAATTAATAAATTTGATCGACAGAGAAGAACCCGTCTGTAAGATAAAACGCCCAAGGACTCCGTTACAGATTTTCAAATATTGCACGGGAGATATGGCTTTCTGCTCGGGGTGGGGGCGAGGGGGTTGAAGAGAAGGGTAGGGCACTCCTTCGGATTTGAATGAAATGAAACCTGTCGCCTTGAGCGCGATTCTGATGAATATTACCATTGTAGTTCCATATTCTTGACGTTTGACAATCAATCTGAATCTTCTTACATTTTTTGACGTCACGAGTTTTGATCAAATGCTCCAATTTTATATTATAATATATATATTTATTTATACAAAGGCGTTTTGACACAAATTAAAAAACGTTTTTTCGCCTCGGAGAAGGCAGCCATGACCATTCCGGGTTGTTGCTCGGTGTCTGCCTCTTTTGAATTTGCCCCGTTTTTAGTATTTCACAGATAAAGATCGACTTTCGACCACTAAAAGGTCTTAATTAAACCGGATGCGCCCGCAGCGCTAAAAACAATGAGCGGAAGATGTCAGTACTAAAGTCTATACGTGAACATTTAATTACGTTTTTATGAGGATTTCGTGGAATTTCGTTGAGGGGTTGACAGGGGAGGGTTTTTCGCGTCCGAAGGTGGCTCGGAGATACATACAGACATACAGTTGCTTTTGACAAATGCGAGGAGAGTTTTTCTTGAGGGTTTTTTTATGAGTTATCAGCAGGGAGTTTTTCAGGGAGGGGACAAAATATTAATGTTGTCTTAATATATTTATAATTATAACGTATGAAATGGCCGAAGGCCGCCATTTTTCAATTTCATATCAAACAGTTCGTTTTTAATCCCTTTTTTTAAAGAAACGGATTGAGTAATTTTCTCTCAACAACAGAGGGATGGACTCACCCCCGGTGAATAACAAGGCCTTGACCGAAGAGGAAATACCTCACAAATTTATAAATCATCATTGATTACAGGCAACCTTTCCGCAAAATAACGCCCACTTCCTTTAAAACCCGCAGGGTTAATGCTGTTGGGGTATTTCAGTCTTGGAAAAGCCGGAGTTTGCGGTTCGATACCCCCTAAGAGGGTAAAAATGTTTTCTGGACACTCACCCCCTCCGGAGGAGAGCCCCTTCGAGATGGGAAAATTCTTTTATTAGTCTCTCCTCCGACTTTTTCCCCGGCTATTTATCAAAATATGGCCGCCATCATTTTTTCGAATGAATAATTTTTGATTTTTCGAACACATTTTCTTAAAACTTCCATAATGTTCATGGAGATAATAAAACTTGCTCTCAAAGTTACGTCATAAATTAGAAAAAAAAAAACTAGATTCTTTTTTTTTTTTTAAGAAAACTTTCCTCCACTTTCTCTTCCCCCCTCCCGCTTTTCCCTCCCCTCCCCTCTCCTCCTCTTACCCCGCTTTCCACCCCATCCCTTTTTCAGTAATTTTTCCAAACCGTGATTTTTATCTATAATGTCTTTTTTTTCAGTGTAGCCGTCGTCGATTTTCTGTGCGATTTAAATTGGAATGTCCTTAGAATTTTAATGAGAGAAGAACCGGGAATTTGAGGGGGGAGTGGAGGGGGGAGGGGGGGAAACGTTAAATGGAAAAAAAGAGATTTTTTTTTTGTATTAGGGAAATAGATTTTTCATTGTTGGCGTAACTGAATTAAAATTTTTTCCAATTATAATGAGATCAGCGGTTAACGTATTTGGTCGTTTGCTGTTTTTGCTGTTGGGCGTAGTGATGTATTATCAGTGGTTTTTTTACTTCCGGTAAGCTGTTGCAAAACGGCGGGAAACGGAAACACAAGTGGATGCAGAAACTCGGGGTGTGCAGTGCACACTCTCAACTCTAAAATGGCGGCGAACGAATTAAACGCGGCTGAAAAAACCCTTCCCAGCAGAACAAAACCAACTCGAAACGATTTAAGATCTGGTTCAGCCATGCCGAAAAACCGAGAAGATAAGGGGAACGGAATGAAAAATCAAACTCCCCTCGTTGCCATCATCCACCCAAAAGGAGAATTTCCAACGACTGTTGTTAGTGAAAGACACAAAGAAATAAAAAAAAAAAAAAAGACGGAATGAGAAATTGTAAAGTGGTTGTATCGAAAACGACGACGCCGAGTGAGGGTGGGAGAGAAAAAGAAAAAAAACGCAAATCAAGGGTGGGAAAATTGGAGAAATAATTTTTCTCTTTAAGGGGATTTTCCGGGAGATATTTTTTTTTTGTTATTTTCGTCAAAGGGCAGATCGATTCGGGTGACCACAACTGTTGGGGTTGCCATTAACTTTCCTCAACCCCAGAACTCGAAAACGGGGGTGACCCATTTAAACCCTGAAAAAAACGACCCCAATCGGTGGTGAAAAGAAAAAAGTAAAAAAAAGGTTAAAGGGATTTCCCCGATCACGTCTGAATGGTCTGTTTGAAAATCAGTTATCGGGTGTTTTATTCCAAACGGGGGTGAAGTTGAGTTCTTGGGGCTCCACAGGTGGTTGGCTTCGGACAATTCACATACTTCATTTGCTCTCAACCTTTTTTATTGCCTTTTAAATTCCTTATTCTTGTCATTTTTCATTCACGTATTATTATTTTCTTTTTTTACACAATGTTGTTAGTTTTTTCAGGTCATCGGACGCACTCGAGATTTCGTCGAGAGTGTTCGGGACAATGCCTTTCCCTGTGGGAACGAACCTTAGGTACGATTCCGCTCCGAGGACGACCGAATCCGAATTTGCTTAACAGGACACTGTTTTCCTTTGTCGTTTTTATTGTTGCGGTTTCGAGTGGTTGTTTGTGTGCCGCGGGGGGAGTTTCTTCAGAAGGAGAAAATGTCGGCTCTTTGCATTGCAATTGAAGAGGTTAAATCGCTCAAATATACTTGAGCATTGTAATTACTCCTGTGAGACTTTGTTTCTTTCAGTTTTTATGTACCTGAAGTTTTAGAGGTAAACGAAAATACGTATTTTATAAAAAAAATTAGTTTATTCAAATTCAGTATGAATTAACAATAATTCGTTTTAATAAATAAATAATTAATAAGTCTTTTCTTTGTGGTGAGGAGGTTTTAAAGACAATTGTTAGCATATGATAGTATTTGTATTTGAATACTGATCTTCTGATTTATAAAAGGTATTTAACCGACTAGGTCACTGCTAAAAATACCAGAAAAATGGTGGCAATGATTTTAACAATTTAAGACAAGTCATAATGTAATACAGTGATGGCCAACCTATGGGCCGCGGGCCATATCCGGCCCGTGAAGGTGTTGCATGTGGTCCGCTCTTTTATTCCTATATTGACATGCGTATTTGGTGATTTTAGTCCATTTTAATTTTTAAATAAAGGGTTATTCTAATATTAGAATAACTTCAATTCGAAATTCTTTCTAACTTTTAGGCAAAAGTATAAATTTACGCTTATGCTGTCGAATCCATTCGGTCATATAAGTCAAAAGGGCTGTTGGCATAAAAATGTAAAAAGGGTAAAGCCGGAAAAAAGAGGCAAAGGCAATAGACATAAGAGCAGGAACGTAGAGAGAAGAAGAAAATGGGAAGAAAGAGAAAAAGAGAAAGCGGGAAAATGAGAAAAAGAGAAAAGTGGAAAATGAGAAAGAGAGAAAAGAGAGAAAAAGAAAAAAGGAAAAAATGGAAAGAGAAAATGAGAAAAAGAAAAGAGGAGAAAATGAGAAGAAAGAGAGAAGGAGAAAAAGAGAAAAGGGGAAAATGAGAAGAGAGTAAAAACTAATTTAAAAAATCCATATTTAATTTTCTTATACATTGTAGCCCGCGAAATTACACCAAACTCAACTTTGGCCCCCGTATAATCAAAGGTTGGCCATCACTGATATAACATATACACATATATTTTATAAACAATCGCCTTTCAGCATTCATCTTTTATACATACATAACCAATCATTCATCCCTCTTTTTTCTTGTACCTCTTTACCCCTTTTCAACAGCTATTCTACTTTTGCGGTATTAAATCTGGTAATACACACAAAAATTTATAAGAAAATATAAACAAATATACGAAATAACGTCGATTTCACTGATTCAGCAGTGATAAAAACATCAGAGATTGGAGAGCTTTATGAAAAATAATTAATTCAAACATTGGTATATTTAATTTGAAAATTGAACTCCATCAAATGGACGGGTCTCTTAAATTCAATATTGACTTTCAGTTCTCATCTCCTTCTTCACCATTCCGTTGAACAAAATGCCCGTCTTTATCAGAGCGAGAAAGAACCAATGAAAGTCGAATTCCTCTTCGAATGTTCAGCCAACAGAGTGAACTGTCAACGCCCCCAAAATCCCTCCCATCCCCTTATCTCGAAAGGAATTCCAGTGATGGCCTTAATAGAAAAATCCGCGAGGCGAAGTATACTTACGAAATAAGCATATCGCAGGGGCGTGAGGGGGTTCTGACAACCACGTCAAGTATGCGCGGTTGATTGATTGAAGGCCTCCACGCCTATTCTCCATAAGTGAATAATAAAATGGTTTATGGCATCCGGCGATCCAATACCCGGCCAGAAGGAACCACTCGCCACATCCGTGATAGAATTTAAATCGACCAAAGCAGGCAGAAGACGCGGTTATTTACTCGCACTCATTCGTCGATGGTCGGCAGATAAAAACTGAAGAAAGCGCTACCTATGGTTGAACGTCAATATTGATCGTGGCCGGTTAAGAAGAAAACCGCGATGCCGCTTATTATAATAAAGGCAAACACTAAAACACTGTCCACATCGATGATTAAGCAAATGCCGAAGCCGCCTTTTAAGATAATGATTGATAAAAACTATTCGAACTTGGAGAAGCCTAATGGGTCACGTTCGGTTGGAACTGCTTTTAATAATTACACTGAGGGACAGATGATGTGTTGCCGGGCAGACAGTCATCTCTGCTGACCTCTCGAGGAAGAAAAAGCGCAAAAGGAAGCAGAAAACCCGTTTGACCTGAATAGTTTACACATTTCTGAACGAGACGAAACAATGGAAACGCTATAAAAGGATGATAATTATCTTGAAAGGATATGTTTCTCTTCGCCTTACTGATCATCAGTCTTAAACGAAATTGATTTACATTTTTTATAATTAAAACAAAAAGAAAATTACCACACGAGGTTCGGGTCACTAGTTCCACGGTTAATGCCGGAGAAGAAGTTCAGATGAGAATTGCTCCAACCGTTAATTTCGCATCGCATTCTTATCAATGACTATATCAGTTACGGCAAATTACTGGCATCGGTCAGCTGCTGAAATATCTGGAGCAGAGATTTGGCCACATTCTCCTCCGCTCGCCGAGGAAATCTCTTTATGGGCCCACTCGTAATACTCTGCTACACCCCTTTTCCCCATTGTTCTGATTCGGAGTCAATAATAACAGCGTTGCTGCAACCTTAATAAAAGAATCGGTTACAATGCTCTTACAGTATGTTACGCAGTAATTAATTATATCTGAATTGCTTAATTAGCCGTGCAAAAATGCCCGGTTGCTCGTGCATAATCCGGGAGGATTTTTAACTTCGGTGTTCCATTAGAAATTCAGCAGTGACTTTTCCTCTGCTTTTCCCGAATTTGGACTTTTCAATGCTGGAAAATAATATCAGCGGGACACTCTTCGTTACAATTTTTTTTTGTTAAAATTATATCTTTTTTTATATTTTTAATTTGGATGAAAATATTTAATTAAACATACTGACAATATGCAATGTCTTTTCTGGAAAGTAATATTATTTTTTTTCTCACTTTACACTTTGTATAATTGTATAAAAATATATATTTACACCGATTTTTAAAAAAGCTTTTCATTGTTTTGTAAATACTTTTTCGTTATTTTACTTTACATTTTTATTTATATATATTTATACTTTATGTTTTACTATATTTTTTACTTATTATTTTCACACTGGCAAAGTGTAAATTCCGGCATGTCTGAGAATTTTGTAGAACATCTATACAAAGTATGATAAAATTTTTACAATAATTGATCGTTTATACTTACGTTAAAATCATGACGCATTGTATGAGAACACCGGATTTCACACTTTACTGCTAACATACATATATATTTAAAAATGAAATCCTGGAAACCCCAATGATATAATCATATACTTTATAGTATACACTTATACACAGATTTATAGTAGTTACATATACTTATATACATATAATCATCAACTTTGCTGGTAACACATATATATTTAATAGTAAAATCCTGGAAAACACAGTGATATAATTATATACTTTATAGCATACACTTATACACTGATTTATAGTATTACATATACTTATATGCATGTAATCATCAACTTTGCTGGGGAACATTTATATATTTAAAAGTATAATCCTGGAAAACCCAAATCAGATCATATAAATATAATAAAATAAAGATAGAATATATAAAAAGATGGTATAAATATAATCAGGTAATAAGTGAGGCTCTGACTTCGACTAAAAATTAAAAATTAAATTTATAAATAATATACAATATGAGAAATGCGCTGTCTAAAAATGGTATAATTCGATAGAAAAATAGTTTGTTTGTATAAAAGCGAAAGTTCGACAGCAAAACTTCGACTGAAGAAAGACTCAAAAATTCCGAAGAACAGTGGATTCTTCACACAATTTTGAGTGGCTTTTGATAAAACCGTTCCTCATTTGAGTAACTGAACACCTGAAAACACCCGAAGTGTTCGGGATTCACATACAGACAGATCGAAGTATTTGCTTAGAAAAAGAAAATAAAAAAAAATTTCCATACAATGATGTAAAAATACAAGTTATTGTAATAATAATTAATTACCAAGCTTAATTTATTCCGGTTTCACAATTATCATTTTTATATCTCACACGAGTTTCGGTTCATGTGCAGAGGGGTTCTTTGGGTGCCCATCGTCTTTGATTTACAATCGAGTAAATCCGTTATGGTAATAGGAGCAGCCACGGTCAACCTGACACGAGGAACAGGTCCGAGTTTCCATTGTCTATCTCTACAATCTCCTGCCATTTTCATTTTTCGCCTTCATAATTACAACGTTTCAGAGAATTTTTAATTATTTATCATATTTACATGACGCCTTCGACAAGGAAATTCTCACCGGGGGGAACGAGGGGGGGGGGGCGGTAGGGGGTGCGTCTTCCACCCCCCGATGAGACTGACCGAAGGGGTGCGCCGGCAAAATAATTAAAACTTCATGTTTAATATTTTTCATTAATTTCTAATTTCCTATAAAAGTTCCCGCATTAATTGTTTCATTTCAGAAGTTAAACCCGTTTATAAGTGCAATGACTTTAACAAACAGGAAAAGCCGACTTATTTTTTTTTTTTTTGTTTCAGGACGCTCATTTTTCGCCCCGCCCGAGGCCAATACAATTGTATTGAACAGACAGAAGCAGGAACGAGTCTTCATGGCGAATTCAGACAAAAAAAAATTCCCCAAATTATTAAAGTCGATAATTAAGGCTCGAACCCCAATTAATTAATTAATTTTTTATTTCTCCGACATGTCCGAAACATAAAACAAAAAAAGGGGAACTTCTCCGTTGGTATTGTCAATAAAATTAGCCATTAACATCAAATTGAAACTGATGATTAAGGTGCCGCCATAAATAATGGAACGGAGAGGATTTCTCCAAATCCGGTACATTAAGACTTTTCAGAGGTTACAAGGTCGAGAATGGCGTCGAATCTCAAACCGCGGTGAGTTGAAAGTAATCAATTCTCAATCAGTCCTTCGGCAGTTCTGCCAGAAGGTCATAACCACCCCAAAATTATATGATGTGCCTTGAAAAATAAATTAATAGGAGGAAAAAATCATTACGTGGCTCTACGAAGAAAAACATTAGAGTGATATTCGATGTTAAGTGGTAAAACCAATCAACTCCTATGTGAGGT
>JAQIBA010000396.1:0-16353 GCA_028293925.1 Brueelia nebulosa
GGTAATCGTTAAAGTATAACTAATGATGGTTATGAATTAGTATAAACGTGTTTGTAAGTATAAAAGTAACAAATGAAGCCACAATAAAAATAATCATCCAACTTAAAATATGTTGAAATAGTCATGGTTCAAAGTTTGCCGAATCGAGATGGAAAAAAAAACAACCGGAAGACGTTTGATAACAAACCGGAAGTTACTCGAGATAAGTCAATAAAGTACAGAAAATGCAAAACTTTACGAAGAGCTTTCGGGTTGGAAATCTTCCCCGAATACGTCGGAATCTTTCCATTTCTTTCGAAAATCCCTCCTTCCACCCCTCGAGAGAAAACTCCCCATTTCATCACAATCGTCTGCTGCAGACACTTGATAACGCCTCCCACTCACACCTTTCGATATGTCACCGATACTCCCCTTCTCTCCCCTTCCCACCCCTCTCCCCCCCGACCATTCCGAAGAGTTTAATCAATAGTCTATCCACTCATCCATATATATTATAAAAAATCACCCACCCCCAACCCCATTTGTCAGTTTAAATTTAATTTTTAACCCCTTTTTAAGTAATTCCCGAGCAGAGTCTGACTTTAACGGGTTCACTTCCATTGTTATGAGTATATCTGTTAGCGGTTGGAGTACAATGTACTATTGAAGAAGAAAAGTGGCTTTACCAGTTTCGCAATCCCCCGCGACCTCATTTGCATAAAATTTCACTTTCGGATGCGTCGAATGCCATCGCGATTGTCTTCGACAATTCCCGATCGGAACGACCCTTGGCCGCCTACCAAAACGTGAGCAACCCAAATTAGCAAGTTTTTAATTGGCTCTAATTGACGGAGTCGTCACGCGAGTCTCGTCATCGTCAAGCACTGCGCCCCTCGGAAAGAAAACAAAGAGGTTCATCCAACCCTCAACCCCCGGGTCTCATGTCCGATTCGAGCCGATGGGGGTTAAGTATTTGAAATTTCCTTTTAAAAGTTGTTAAGCTTAATGGCGATCGAAGGAGAGGTTCGACGTCAGCCTTAATTTTGGTGAATGGGTTGATGCGAGGGGTGGCTTGGGGAGGGTTGACGGGGTTAAATTTGAATATAAAACCGGCAACGCCGCGTTCATCGGCATAACGTTCCGTTATAAATTTGATTAATTCGGTTTTGTGCGTTCCTTTTTTTTTTGTATTGAGTTTCACCTGTGCATCGGTCGGTTTTTTGGTTCCTTTGAGTCCTCTCATCGGTTCAATCATACTGTTATATATCATACTTATGTATACTGTTTTTCTGCTCAGTATATTGGGCATTCCTCTCCTGATCAGGGCTGTTTCTCACAGGTGTTCACTAAATGGCGGCCAAAAGCTATCAAAACACTCCATATTTATGACAACAAATAATTGTTTCTCTTTAACGAATTATTTAGTTATTTTTATTATATATTAATATATGTTAATATATTATTATAATAATTACTCATTATAATTATAATTTATTATTTTGATAAATAATATAATATTTTCATGGTAAATGAAGAGTCAAGTCAAAATAATATAAAAATACTATAATTATAATTAAAAATAAATTTAAAAATATAAATATATTAAAATTTATATTAAACGAAATATTACTATTTATAATAATTATTTAGATAAGAAACAATAATTTTTATAAATTTTATTATTTTAAAATTTATTTTACAGTATTAAAAATCAGAAAATTAAAACAAATATAAAATTAAAAACATAAATATTGAAAAAATAAACATAAATATTAAAACAATAATAATTTATGTTCTTATAAGTACAATATAAATAATGTTCTTATCGATTTAAAAAACCAGAAAAGTACTGAATTTTTAAATTTTTGACGAAACATGCTACTAATACCACTGAGTAAAATATTAAAACTATTCTCTGCTATACAGTAGCGCTCAAAAGTATTGGGTTGGAAACTACAAAAGGGGCGTTTTCTGCTTAATTATTAGTTATTAGAATTATATAATAATATAATAACTAAAAATAAAATTAATGAAAAAGCAGAAGACTAAGAAGGACAATATGTTTTGTGTATTGTATTGAAAATGATAATTTTTGGTAAATATATTAATTGTGTTGATAACTAAATAATACAACTGTAAATTAATACAAATCTTATAGTGAAATAATTAACTAAAAAACTATTATATTTTGCATTGTCAAAATACTTTTGAGCGGTGCTGTATCATTGTGGGGATGGAAAGAGAAGCTAAATCGGTTTATCCGTAAGGCGTTTGAATATTAATTTCCCAACCCTTGCGAAAGTGGGGGATGAAATCGCCCTTCGGGTTGTTTAGATTTTCGGAAAAGCCGAGCAACGATCGGAAAGGGGGAAAAGTGACAGCAGTGTTTTTGACTGCCTTGTTGTTAATCGAGCACGGGGAGGACTAAATAAAGTCAAAAGCCGCGGAGGGAGGAAAACACAAATCATGGTCGTCATGCCTTTCCGAGAATTTCCGGGGAAACCAAGAAAAACGGATTCGTTGTCAGCGAAAACCGCCTGGGCGACCGCAGGGGAAGTGAAACAGCGAAATGCTTTCGCAATCCAAAGACGGGGAGGTGGGAGAATATGTGAGGGGTGGGAAATATCTTGCGGAACTTCTCAAAGGAAAGGCAGTTTCCTGTATCTATTGATGCGATGAGAGATTAGGGGTGCAATATAGGGGTTGTCGGGGGCACATTCATACCGTAATCCTGAAATTATAATGAACTCTATTAATTCCAGCCCTCGTTAGATCCCCAACGCGGAGTACCCATCATTAACCCCTTTGTCTTTTCCAAACGACCCGCACGGCGATTCCATCCCCCGTCCCCGCAAAGGGGTGGGAAATTAATTTTCAAAGAAAAGGCCATGCAAGCAAAACGGGTTCAGCTTCTCTTCCACGGTGATGGGTTCAAAGGAATCCGATCTTGATGCCGCGAGCGCAAGATTTCATCCCTTTCAGACTTCCCCCTTTTGGGGAAAACCCCCCAAAGCCGTTTGTTGCAAAGCTATACCTGAAGCCTCTTTATGTAATCCCATTTTTGTATTTTATTCTTATTTTTTTCTTTTCAATATAAAAAGAAAGATTCCTCACTTAGCCCGATTTAAATCGGGGGAAAAATCATCCCTTAGGCGGTTTCATGTCGTAGGGGTTGGTATGAAAATGCAGTCGAACAGTACCACATGAAAGAAGTTCGGGGGTTGTCCTTTCTTTTATTTCTTCCACGAAGGGGAGGAAACTTCGTGCGAGTGTTCACACCGGATTTTCCTCGAATTTCCACTAGATTTGAAAACATCCGCTCGTCATAAATCCGAGTCTTCGAGGCCGAACGAAACCACCCCGCAACCCTTCGCTCACAGAAACAACCCCAAAAGCTCACCTCAAAACCTCATTCTCGAAATATCTCCCGACGACTTTCCAACCCTTTCGCCTTTTCCCAGATGCACCCAAGCGGTAAAATCGATAAGGTATGTGCCCATCCCCCGCTCACCCCCTCCCTCCACCCTCATCCCCCACACAAACTTATAATTGATGCCGGCGCTTATTATCTCGACACGGGAGTTCCGTTTGGATGAAACGTCTTTCCTGCGAGTAATCAAAGCGTAGCATGGAAGGATTCGCCCCTCTGCCTCCTAGGGGATGCTCTGCGGGGGATGATGGGGGCGGGAACGAGTGAAGTTTATCCCGGAAGAACTTGCAAGTTCTCATGGAAAACTTTGACTTGAATAATTGAGACCCCTCCGTGGAAGTTTTGTTTTTTGGGGTTTCGGGGGTGACAGGGGGCGCACTTCACCCCCGCAGCTAATGTCTCCCTCATTGCCTCATGACCGGATTTGGACTTTTTCAGCAGAAATTCAGATGGAAATGTCAAAAGGGATGTGACGGACGCTCTCTCGGGGATTTCAGAGGCTTTCCTTTGACTAATGGATACCTCAAATACGGGGAAGGACAGGGGAGAGGGTGGTTCATTATTTTAGGGGAGAGAAAACCCGGTGGGGTGGGATTTTCACATTTTTTGCGTCGTTTAATGTTTTATTCGAATCGAGATTCCCGGGCGGACCGTAAAAGTTTCCCCTCGTAATGGCGGCGTTTTTTGCTTGCGCGAAAGCAGAGTGTCAGCGATGGCGGAAGTCGTCGCGCGATTGGATGACATCCTGGTTTCGAAAGCGGAGGCGGCCAATCAGATTTGAGCTGGGAATCCCGTCGGTCGCATTTGCCAACGGTGGCGAAAGTGGGTCATTGCCGTATGGGTGACGCCATTTCCTCCCACGAAGATTTCGCGAACGCATAATAAAATTCATTGTTTATAATCTCATTTATTAATGATTTATTTATTTATTTTTATTTTTATTTATCTCATAATTGAGTCATTCCTCATTCCGACGTTAATTTGTTTCTTCAGGGAAGTTTGATCGGATGGATTAAACCCGTACGAATGGGTCTGTTTTGTAGCAGACGGAGTAACAATGGGGTTGTTTTCGTTTCAGGGACAAACATCGATGGGGTGCTTCGGGAGCAAAGACAAACTGTCCAAAGAGGACATGGATTTTCTCAAATCCCACACGAGATATGACGAGGCCACCATCAAGGAATGGTATAAAGGATTCAAGGTAAGTGTCTCAAAGGGGATGAAACTCTGTTAAGTTGTCTTAATTCGGGGTGGAGGGTTTTTGGTTGAAAACCCCCGAAAGGGGGAAAATACACGAAAGAACCAATCGAATGATGTATTATTTTCAGTACTCAATTCTCCGGAAAATTAATTAATTAAAATTATTAATAGAAGGCTTTGATTATATCTTAAGGGTGTGCTTTTTTATATCCACGCGATTTCGTCATTTCCTGATGATTAAAAAATGATAAAAAATTGAATTTTCTAAAAAAAGTATGGCGGAAGTAAAAGCCAAAAAAAATATAAAGAAGAAAAATCGAAAACGGAGGAAGAGAAGAATAAATTGAAAAAAGAATTGAAAAATGAAAGTTTTGCTTTTGTATTTATTGTATTATTGTATTATTTTATTTTTTGTATTTCCTTTTGCTTTCTCATTCGTTTTCTGTTTTACTTTGTTTTCTTTTTCTTTCGGGTTTTTAACTGAAACAATCGATCTGTTTTTTCCCCGATTTTGATTTTTTCTTTCTCCTTTTTCTCATTTATTTTTTATTTTTTTTCCTTTTTCCCTTCTTTCTCTGTTTTCTGTTATATTTTTTTCTCCTTTTTCTCTCTTTTCCGTTTTCTCTTTTTTTCCGTTTTCTCTTTTTTTCCTTTTTCTCTTTTTTTCCTTTTTTTCTTCTTTCTCCGTTTTCTGTTCTTTCTATTTTTTCTCCTTTTTTACTTTTTCTCTCTTCCTTTTCCTTTTTCTCTGTTTCTTTTCCTCTTCCTCTCTTTTCCCTTCTCTCTTTCTTTTCCTTTTTCTCTTTTATTTTTTCCCTTTTCTCTTTCTCCGTTTTCTGTTCTTTCTATTTTTTTTGTCTTTTTTCTTTCTCTTCCTTTTTCCCTCTTTTTTTCCTTTTTCTCTTCATTATCTTCTTTCTCCTTTTTCTGTTCTTTCTATTTTTTCTCCTTTTTTACTTTTTCTCTCTTTCTTTTCCCTTTTCTTTTCCTTTTTCTCTCCTTTTTAGCCTTTTACACTATCTTTCCTTTTCTCTTTTTCTTCTTTTTTATCATTTTTCTCCTCTTTCTTTCATTCTCCCTTTACAACTGTCAAATCTTCTTGAGTTGTCAAGTCTCCTGACTTTTCTTTTCTTCTCGTTCGCAGCAAGATTGTCCGAACGGCAGATTAACTCCGGCCAAATTCGTCGACATGTACAAAATGTTCTTCCCTAGCGGAAACGCCGAGGAATTCTGTGATCACGTTTTCCGTACATTCGACATGGACAAAAACGGATACATCGACTTCAAGGTGAGTCTCGTTCCCCGCCAATTAAGAAATAAAAACCCTGGGCGGAGGGGGTGCCCGGGGGAGAGGGTTGAGAGGGTTGAGAGGAGCACGCGATCCCCGACTCCGCCCCCTTCGAAACCGCATAAATCAAATCCCGATATTTTATAATGGCGTGTGGCGTTGTTATGGCGTTTTCTGCCACGTCTGACTTCTATCCAAATCTGGGGGCGGAGGGGATGGGGTTGTAATAAAAGTAAAACAGGGGATGATTGAAACCTGACATCGAGATCACGCGAATCAAAAAAATTGCCGTCATTTATCAAAGTCGAATGAAATTCGAAGATAGTCGAATTGGGAGACTGTGAGGAGATGAAAATGTAAATATTGTGAATTTATTTCGAACCGGAAGGGATGAAATGATATTGGAAGACACGCAGAGGGGTGTCTTTTTACACATGAATATTTCACTTTATATCTCCTCCAAGGGGAGTTAACTCGAGTCCTCGAAAAATAATTTTATTAGATATTATTGTCGATATTTTTCCTTTTCTCCGAAGCAAAAATGTCTCCTTTTGCGTTTTCCCTTTTTCTTCTGCTCCATTTCAGTTCATCAATTGAGACAGAATACGGCGCCACCTTTCTTACTTTTTAAAAGCAGAGAACACATGTGAAACTCTGAATGATTTCATCACCCCCAATATCCACCCCTAATGGAAATGCACACGATTTCCTCCCCCCACCCTCCTCGAAGGGAGACACAAGTCTTCTTGACCCACATCCTAAAGAGTGAGAGTGCGGGAAAACGCGTTGGGGCGAAAGGGGGTGTTTGTTTTGTACTCTCACTTTCTCTTTTTGACTTTCTAATTCCGGTGGTAAATTTAAAATTAATGTCGAGTGAAGATGCGGAAGGGGTTGTAATCCCTCTATTTGCATATTTTTTGTCACGGGTGCAATACAATGGCTTTTTTGTTTATCTAAAAACCGTTTAGGCGGTCGTTAAAAAACTCCCCGGAAATGCGACAGAGTTTTCCCGAGGGAAACGACTGCCGATCGGTGTCGATGAATGGGGAGGGAAAAGCACACTGCTGAGTGAAATTATAGGTGTGAGAAAGATGGCGGACTTTCGAAAGCAGCGATGCAGCTTAAACGAAAAGCCTCAGAGAAATAAAATTAATTGGCGTAAAATAATTGAAATATAAATTAATAATTAAAAAAGAAAAAAGACAGTTCACCCATTAAAAAAAAACTTAAAGCTGAGAATGAATAATTAATTAAAAATGAAATTAATTCATTTAAAATAATTAATGAGGAAATTAAAAATCTGTTCCCATTTCTTATACTGAAAATTTATTAGTTTTAATTCAATCATTAATTAATAATATTTTTTTATTCTATAAATAATTAATTATTCAAAAATTGCAAATTTTTTATCAAAATTAATTAACATATTTAATTTAATAGTTAATAAATAATATATTTATAATATTAATGGTTATGTAATTATATGTGTATATAATTAATGCTGTTTAATTAATTACAAAAGTTTTCAAAAAAATTTATCAAAATATTCAAAGAGTGGAAAAATGGCGGTTTTCTTTTCTGGAATAAATCCGTGAATTCGGGAAAGAAGAAAAGGAGTTATTTCATCCGAAATTCCCGCCAACTCCGCACTTTGTTGTAAGATAACGAAGACCCGGGTCGCATGAGGACCCATCGCCCTCGGGAACATGTGCTCCCGGGCCAGAGCTTAAGGCTCGTGCAAAATTAAACCATTGGAAGGGCTAATGAAGAGCCGAGTGCGCATGCGCACATCTCAAGCACCTCGCTTGATTTCCACGAGGCAACACGGGACATTGCCGGGACGGGAAATCCAGGACTCGCGCCATCTCGGATTCCGTTTATCTACTACCCCCATCTTCCTCCCCTTGTTTCGATTCCTCGAACCGATGGAAAACCCGGAAATGCTTAATCAAATACCGATGAAAGAACCGGCCAGATAAAAAGCTTAAACTTCTCAGCCCTTATGATAGGGGTTGAGCGGAAAGGACAGGTTTTTCTGAATTGTCACCCCCCGCGTGGGTAAATTGGGCCCTCGCTTGCTTTTCTCACCCCAGTGCCGACCTGTTTCAAATTTAACTTTGTAAATCCTTAAAGCCTTTGTCACGGCGACTTTGAAAGGATTTTGACGCTTAACCGACTGGATTATTTATAAAAGGATTAAAAGTAAATGAATTCATTTGTTTCTTCGCCAGGTAGACCACCCTCTCCTCCCCCGGGTTCCCTTTACTTTTCGTGTTCGCGGTTTCTCCCCCTCGAGCCCTTTCTCGCTCTCCCCGTGAACTTCGACGCCTTTTCCAAAGGGGTGCTTTCATCCCTTTTAACTCCTGTCCCCCTCGTCCCCTGGGAATCATCTCTCGACAGTGCTTTTCCCCTTTAGGGCGTTGCCAGAACCGTTCCGATGGAAAACTGAAATGGGAATCCTGTTAGGAACCCTCCTGGATAATTTTCCGAGCTGAAGGTTGGATTTTTACTCATCGAAGTTGACCGATATCTGACTGTTACAACTCATCTTTCTTTTCTGTGGAAAAATAAAAAAATATTGAGGACGTTCTGTTTATTTCGATTACGGAAGAAAAAGCGGACAAATAAAGGAGCAAAGAGCAGACAAAGAAAAATGAAGAGGTCGAAAAAAGGCGGAGGACACAACGAAATGATCGATTGTCGTGGCAGTAGAAATGGCGTCTTTCCCGAGGGTGAGGGTGGAAACAAGTTTTAGAATTGGAAAAAGAAACTTTCTGTAGAAATTGGAAGAGAGAAAATAGGCCAAAGAGTGGCCTTTTCAGATAGAGAAGTTCAAAAGAGAACTTTTAAGAAGAAATGAAAGAAAAGAAGGAAAAAAAGGATAAAAGAAGACAGAAAGAAAGAAAAGAAAAAAAGAAAAAGATTAAAGAAAAGGCAGGAAGAAATCCTGGAGAATAAAAAAAGAAGGAAAAAGAAAGGATAGGAAGAAAGGGAAGGATGAAAGAAGAGGAAGAATGAAAGAAAAGAAAGAAAAGAAAGAATGAAAAGAAAGAAAGGAAAATAATTGTAAAGAAAAAAAAGGAGAGAAAAGGAAGAATGAAAGAAAAGAAAGAAAGGAAAGAAAGGAAAACAATTGTAAAGAAAAAAAAGGAGAGAAAAGGAAGAATGAAAGAAAAGAAAGAATGAAAAGAAAGAAAGGAAAATAATTGTAAAGAAAGAAAAGAAGGAGAGAAAAGGATAAAAGAAAAGAAAGAAAGAATGAATAAAAGAAAAAGATGAAAGAAAAGGCAGGAAGAAATCCTGGAGAGAATAAAAAAAGAAGCAAAAGAAAGAAAGAAAAAAAGCAAAGAAAACAAAGAAAGAAAAGAAAGAAAGAAAGAAGAAGACGAAAGAAAAGGCAGGAAGAAATCCTGGAGAGAATAACAAAAGAAGGAAAAGAAAGAAAGAAATGGAAGAAGTAAACAAAGGACGAATGATCGTGGCAGCAGAAATGAAGTCTTCTGGGGGATCGAAGCCGTTAACGATTTGTTTTAAAGAGCCATTCTTCGTTCATTGTTTATACAGAGGAATATTTCTCCCGAAACATTCTTACATTCTTCGGTAAAGTGTTTAATGCTGTTCTAATTTACGAGGGACTGTTTTCTTCCACTGAGATTTGTAGTCTGATTAGATTATTAGAATTAGATTATAATGAAATAAGAGCGAAGCCTTTGAATCTTAATGACTCCGGCCGGATTTACGAAAATTTATAATCGCCTACAATAAACCGCTTCCTTATCTCAATTCCTCCTTTGATCTTCTGCTAACGAGCATAAACAATCGTGACTCACGCAACAGACGTCTGCCCTTAGTCAACAGCACCCCTACCCCACTAACGAAGGGATGCAATTCGCAATAGACCGACAACACTCAAAGAAAGTTGATTCATATTGGGCATTCATATTTCGGGGAGGAAAAATAACAAATCTGTTTAATTCTGATGGAAGGAGACAGTCAAAATTGCTTTTATACTGAGAAATTATACACTAAACTGGAGGGGGATGATTTATTTATCGGTTTTCATACGGCAATTTTTTTTTTTTTGTTGCTGCGGGGAGTCAACTTTATTAGGTAATAGGTCGAGAGATAAGTTTTGACAGTGATACATGGCGGGAAGATTATTTATTTTTTCCAATTTCCGATTATGTGAATCCGTTGCGGGGCGGACTCCATCATAAACTAAAACAGAGCATTATAAAATTATGTAAGATTTGAATTTCCCGCCGTTTTGCAGTATTAATTGTTGCCAACATTGAAAAAATAAAAATTTGACAGCCTGGAATTAACAAAACTACAGCGTCATATGATACAATAAAGTGTTGTTCATAATTTATTATACAAACTTTCCACAATTTATATCCAAAAAATGGCGGGAAATTTAAATTTTGTTAAATTCTTTTAACGCCCGCTGCTTTTTTATTAATTAAAATAAACTCTTTAATATTAAAATAAATTAAAATAATTATAATAAAAGTTAATTAAAATAATTTTCCAATTTTTTTTGAATCTTCAGCCACTTTTGGATGGAAACCTTTAAAAAAAACTAACAATTCCGGGGGTTAAAAACTCAGGGTTAATAAAACAAAGTGATTTCATGGTTTTTTTAAATAAATTTACACTAATTTATACGCAAAAAATGGCGGAATTTTGCTTTAATTTTGAGATGCTCAATAATTTTACATCAGATTTGAATTTCCCGCCATTTTCAGAGTTTAAACTGTTGGCAACATTGAGAAAATAACAGTTTGACCGTTAAAATGTTCAGATTTAACTCAACAAAAACACCATTTGATTGAATAATATGTTTTTGTGTTTTGTTTTTTTGTTAAACAAAATTGCAACAATTTATATTCAAAAAATGGCGGGAAATTTAAATTTTGTTAAATTTTTTTAATTTGTGGTGGTTTAATAATTTGATAATTTTTTTGAATCTGCCGCAATTTTTGCGTGGAAAGCTTTAAAACAAATAACAATTTGGGGGTTAAAAACTCAGGGTTAATAAAACAAAGTGATTTCAATAAATCAAAGTGTATATATAATATAATAACAGTATATAATAATAACATAATAGTATCGTTACTAACAGTATAACAGTAATGTAGTAATAATAGTATAATAAACAAAACAAAGTGCTTTTTAAATAAATTTGCCATAATTTATACTCAAAAATGGCGGAAAATCCAAATTATGTTTTATTTTGAGATACTGAATAATTTCCCGCCATTTTTGGAGTATAAATTGATAATAAATTAAATTTTGGGGCTTTAATGTGGGTGTATGACTTTATGGAGGGCAAAAGCAGAACAAAGGTTGTGAAGCAGAGAGGGTAAAAATAAAAAAATGGTTACTTCTGAAATCAAAAAGGATTTGAGGAAAATTGAGGGAAAAGCCTTCAGCGAAGAAAAGAATGCTGCGTTAATTATGTACATTATGCTGCCGCAAGTCAAAGAACGCTCTCCTCAAGTTTTTCATTAAATGAAACAAATTAAATAAAAAATTTTCCGGGAAAAAGGCACATTTCCCCGGCGCTCGAGAACAAATGGCTCCGCAGCCTTCCCATACCTGTTTAATTACAAACTCCCGCCTCGAGGCTTTTCCTCTCGTCCGCCGCCATTTTCCTTTACCGCAGTTGTACCGTTTGCGGGGCATCGACCCTTTGCGCGTTCACCCACTTTCCCGAGGGGGAGAGAAACTCGGAAATTGCTACTCATTCCGAAGCCGAATTTCGAGAAAAGAGCGAAAGGGTCAACGCTTTTTTTAAGAGAAAAATTGTAATTGGGCTCAAATAGTTCTCGCAGCATTCGATAGGGAGCGCTCTGATCTGATTAACTTCGGTTAAGGTCTGCTGATGGTTGTGGAGGAGTTTCTGTATAAGAAAAATGTGAAAATTATAAGTGTATTGCGCACTATTCATAACACAGTGTTGCCTTTTTGTTTTCGTTTTACGTGCGATTAGCGACGGGAGACGGGAGGGAAAGGGGAGGAAACTCCCTCGGGATAAAGGCAACATTTTTCTTTAATGTCACACTTAAATGTAGTTGTCCTCTCCCGTTTTATAGCGATCCACGCGAAAGTCGACACTTTTAGCGTCGTCAGCACAAACTCTGGGCGTCGAAAGCCTCGACATTTTCCCCTGACATTTTTCACGCGTGCATTTGTCTTATCGATAAGATTGTATTTTGAAAGGGTTGCTCGTGTTAACTGAAGTTAACGGTGTTGCTGAAGCTTTTTATTTATCAATGGATTGCTCGGGAACAATCTTTGAGTGTTTACTGTATAAACTGTATATTATCCGTCATTCGGATTGTGTTGTGTAATTTTTTATACAAATTGTTGGCAATTTTTCTTTCTACTATTTTCTTTTTTTCTTTATTCTCTCATTTTTTTTCCTTTTCCTTTTTCCATTTTTTCCTTTTTTCATTTTTTCCTTTTTTCATTTTTTCCTTTTTTCATTTTTTCCTTTTTTCATTTTTTCATTTTTTCCTTTTCCTTTTTTCCTTTTTTGGCTTTTCCTTTTTTTTTACTTTTTCGCTTTTTTGATTTTACTTTTTCTTGAACGCTTCTTCCACTTTTCTCTTCTTTCCTTTTTTGTTTTCTTCCAAATTTAATTTTTCCCATTTTTTTCTCTCTTTTCCATTTTCCTGTTTTTATGTATGTCCCATTTTTTCATTTTCTTCGATTTTCTTCTTCTGTTTCTCCGCTTTTTTCTAATGATTAGAACATGGATCAAAAATTCTCGTAAAGTTATTTCACGTATTAAGCAAACAGTCGATTACTGATTGAGGAGAAAAGATGAAAAAAACTGAAAAAGCTTTGAATTGAAATCACCTGAAGGCCAAAATGGCCGCTCTTTGATCGAATGAATTGACCTGAAGGCTTAACAAAAAAAAAGGTTCGAAAGGCTGCTTCCTTCACACGAGTGCGGACTTCCTTCGCCTTTCTCCCGCGAAAATCAGTTCCCCAAACTCTCTCCACTTTCTTTTTTATTCGATATTTTCTAAAAGTTTATTTTCTTTGACACTACAGTTTCCTCTTTTTTTATTCACGCGAAAGGTTGTGCACTTTTATCTAAAACTTCATCTCCCTCCATTCAGGTCTCTAACTGTCCCGGGGATTTCATCCCCTTGACCGTTTTATGAGAAAATGGGGTTGAGCTCTTCACCTGAGCCCCGTTTTCTCATCATCTTCTACCCTCAACCCCGCGAATCCCCTCTGCAGAAATAGAAAAGAAATTGGGCTGCCGACCTTTCGCTGTCGTTTCCTGCCGCACTGCTCCCTTCAGCGAAGCCCCACAGCAGATTGTTTCGTTACGGGAGCTGTTTGAAATGCAGGAAGGCGGTGGATGCACGGGGAAAGAGAAGATTGAAACCCTTGGGAGAAAAAATAAATTTAGTTTGTCTTCTCTCTGAATTCTGATGGCTTTCCTGTCAAAAATTCCCACTTTTGCATTTTCTGCATTTCCGTATTTTTGAAATTTTATTTTTTACATTTCGATTTTCCGTCTTCGATTTCATTGGTTTTCACTTTTTTTTTGGGCGATTAGACGCTTTTCCATCTTCTGCGACTTCTTTGTCAAATGTTACTCCTCTCTTTTTTTATCTTTTTGTTTTTCTATATGTATGACTTTCTTCAATTTGTCTTTTAGTTTTTTTTTCTTATATATTTCTTAAATTGGTTCTTTTTGTATTAATTGATTTGTTTTTTTAATTTTTGTTTTACTTTTTAAAGTTTTTATTTAATTTTCCTTTTTACCTGTATTCTTTTCAGTGTTTTTATTTCTTTTCCTCTTTTCTTCCCTTTTGATTATTTGTTTTTGCTTTTTATGCCTTATTTTTCTTTTTTTCTCCTTCGCCTTGTTTTCTTATTCTTCTCCTTTGCTTTCTTTGCTTTTCCCTTCTTTCTGCTTCTTTTTTTTCCCCATTTCTTGTCTTTTATCTTCATTTTGCTTCTTTTCCTTCCCCTTTGCCTTTTTTTTCCTTTATTCTGTGCTTCCTTCATTTTTCCTTTTGCCTTCTTTTTCATTTCATTTTGCTTCTTTTCCTTTCCTTTTGCTTTCTTTAGTTTTTCCTTCCTTTTGTATTCCTCATATTTCTTATTTTGCTTTTCTTTTTCCTCCATTGCGCTTATATTCTTTCTCATTCCCTTCCAAAATGCAAAATATTTGACATCGCGCCTAAAAAGTAACGAATAAGATTGACAGAAGAATAAGAAACTTAAGCCCCCGGAGGCTCCTCTTCTTCTGCGTCTGACCTTTTTCTCCCAAATTTATTACATTTCCCCATCGTAATTAAATTTTCTGGAAAGGTTAGCTTCCTTTATCTGGATCGTCCTTTCGAGAGAGAAAGGGAGAGGGAGGGAACCCGGGACAGAGGGACAGAGGGACAGAAGGCCCATATGCCCCCTGGCAGACAGCTTTCCAACCCCTTACACCCTCCCTCCCCCGGCGTTTTCGTTTGTTTTCACTTACACAAGACACACGCAAGACTCACACACCCCAAGATAAGGGTTGATAGCTCGCGGGGTTCGGAATCCTTTCAGCTGCTCATTCATAGTTTAAACTATTTTCCAAAGTTGGCAATGCTGTGTTTACTGCGGTTTTTAAAGTTTTGAGCCTAACGATTTTAGATTTAGATTTGGCCTATTTTCGTCTGTTTAACTCACCGCCATCTTTTTGTATGATTTCTTTCCCGAAGAAAATGAGTTTTGAAATACTCATTCTTAGAATTTTAATTTTAATCGTTGATTTAATTTCTTATTTGTAATTAGTTTTATATTATACTACTTTTTTAATAGTTTTATATTATCCAAAAACAATTTGGTGAAAATTAGATGAAAATTGTGAAAAATGTTTAATACACTGAGAATATAAAGCATTTCTCATTTGAGTAGATTTAATTAATTTTTGCACTTGTACTAAATTGGAGAATTAACTAAAGATAATTAGTTTCGAGGGAACTCAACTGAGTGTAATAAAACGAGAAGATAAAAAATTAAGAAGGGAAATTCTCACTTGTTTAGGATCTTAAAATATCACCGCACACCTAAATCCCAACAGAAATCCACTCTAAAGAGTAAATAAAAAATAATATGTGATTCTCACACCGATATATCGCTCCAAAGGAGACATGAAATAAACAAGAGAGCTTTTTCTAAACAGAAAACCAAAACACAGAGGAACTGAGCAACGCCCCCGTCCCTCGTCTGCAGCCCATCAATCGTTTCCCCCCCCCCCCCCCACTTCCATCCACCCGAGTCGTCTGCATTTGCTTATTCCTCTGCGGGGGGCGTTCGGGTTAACGGCGACAGTAACAACCTGCGGACGAACTGACGAACTGGAACGGGGCTCTGCTCCCGTTGCTGACGAAATTGTGTCTTTGAGGGAAACGCCTCCGGAAAGGTGGAAATAATTAAAGATGGAAAGGAAATAAGCGTTTTCTGTACGCTTTCCCCGGGAAAGTTGTTTTCCAAAGGTAGAAAATGGCGGAGTTTTTCAATTTCCACCAGGAAATGACTTTAATTATTATAAAAAAAAGCGACGGCCCTTTTCAATAAGCTTTTCATCCATTTTAATTGTTTCCTTTCGTCTCATCGGTGTTCGGGGGTGGAACTCTGACCTTTGACCTTTGCGCCTCCCCGGAATTACCCGATAATGGTCGCACCCGTCTGGGGTTCGTTCGACTCCCATTTTCCCAAAAAAAACCTCCCTCCATTCATTCCCCTTCCGATTCGCACTGGAAAAGATCGGAACATTTCGCCCCTAATTAGGATAATTTTATTTTTCTCCGCCAGGGAGCGTATGATTCGAGCGTTGGCGCCCTTCTGTATTCTCAAAGGGCACAGTTTTCGAATTGAGACGTCAGTAAGATCAGACTTGTAACGCGCCTATGTAAAACGACCCGAGGGGGTGGGAAACGGGCGACGGGGGTGAAATCCTTTCGGGGGAATATAATATTAATAAATCAAGTGAAATTTTCATCTCATCCCGATATTACAGAATGTAGCGTTTAAAAGCTGTCAACTCGTGAGAAACGTTAAAAAATGTATGCTACGGAAGATGAAGTGATTTTAAGGGGGAAACGCGCTACTTTCGCCCTGAACATGCGACGAGGGAGCCCCAGCAGTAGACATGACCGCTTTTGAATTGTTTTTCTTGCTCTGCGGGGGAGGAAGAGTTTTTTTCATTTTTGGCTTTTCTCCCTTTCGATGTATAAATCATTTTTGTTTGAGTGGATCGCTTTTTTTTAATTTAAAATTGGAATAAAATCGTCCCTTTCAAAACTAAAAGAACGAAATTTGACCAATTCGTATAAATTTTCCTGCTTTTTTTATCTTCTTTATTTATCAGGTTTTTTAATTTTTTGTGAAAAATGGAAAAACGTCATTATCAAAGCGTTACGTTTAATAACTCGTCTGATTA
>JAQIBA010000397.1:0-16334 GCA_028293925.1 Brueelia nebulosa
AAATTAAATTTATAATTACATAATCACTAATATTTTTTACTTATAAAATTCTATATATAACAGTTATAAATACCATATAAAAAATTATAGGCTTTCTTCAGGCCTACATTAATAACATACAAATTATACAAAACTACAACATTAAAGAGCCCACGTTTTATTATACATAATTTTGTTTATAATTGCCATAATGCAGGTCCATTTTGTGGAGCCCTCGAGCAACGCCTCAGTCAAGTTCTATAATTACTAATATTTAAAGTGATTAAATTATAAAATTTATAATTAAACCATAAAAATATATTCATACAATTACTATTATTATGTATAATTAAAAATATATTCTTTAATAAATTTGATTGGAAATTGAGATTAAAAAAGAAATAAAAAACATGAAATTTAATAATTGAAAATTACAGTATAAAGTTTGAATAACGAAAAAATTTTTTAAGAGAAAAGAAATAAAACTAAAAAAAAAAATAAATAATGTAAAGTCATGTGCAGTATATTAAAAGTATATGAACAGCACGCGATCATTGAAAGCTTGGTTAGGGGTTGATTTTGTAAAGGCAAAACAGGCAACACATTTAAGGGTTGGAATGTGTTTTTATTTATTTATTTGTTTCTGAGATTTATTTTATTTTAAGGCGCGAATGATTTGTTTATTTCGAGAAGCGCTGAGATTTCGTCTCTGATTTAAATCTCTCTTCGTTCTTTTCTCTTCTTTTTTTCTCTTTTTCTTTTTCTTCTTTTCTCTTTTTCTTTGTTTCTCTTTTACTCCTTTTCTCCTTTTTTTCTCTTTTTCTTCTTTTCTCTCTTTTTTCTCCTTTTCTATTTTTCTCTTTTTCTTCTCTTCTCTTTTTCTCCTTTTCTCTTTTTCTTATTTTCTGTTTTTTCGAAATCTTTTTTCTTTTCTGTTTTTCCTCTTTCTCTCTTTTTTTACTTTTGCTCTTTTTTTTCTGTATTTAATTCTGTCATTCTTTTCTTCCTCTCTGTCTTTTTACCTCTTTTATTTCTTTCTCTTTCCACTTATTCATTTATTCTTCTGTTTCTCTTTTTTTCTTCACTTATACTCGTTTCCCCTCTCTCCGTCTTCCCTTTGTTTAGAAGAATGGGAGAGCCATTTTGTCTAGTCTTCCTGCGAAGCCAAAGTTGGATAACTTGGGCGAATCTAACGGTCACCTCTTAGCCATCAGTCATCGAGAAGGGCCTTCGATCACTCCTCGGCCACACTCCCTGTCGGCCACAGCCCGACCGGCCCTTATCGCCATTAATCGAATTAACAAACCGGTCAGCCGGGAACGAGTTTTGGGAATTAATCGATCATGGAAAGATTTAATAGTCCTCGCTCTCTCTCTCTCTCTCTCTCTCTTTCTCTCTCTCTCTCCTCTGCTGAGCTTAAAAAGCAATTTAAGCCAACAAGGAGCAGGTTTAGTGACTACTCATCGGTTTAACAGGTTAAAGACCATAACATAAATAATAAGCGAGTCATTCACGTCCACATGCGAACTCTTCCCATTCGCAGCCACCTTATCGATCCCTCTCCCGCTAATGATCATTACTCATCAGCCGCGTATAAAAGTATAATTCTGCTGAGTTCATTAATCCATTTAATGCCCTCCCGACCATATGGCCTCTCTCCTGACCCCGTTCTGACCCCGTTCTGACCCCGTTCCCAGCCACCGGCCCGCGCCGGACCGCACCTGGCCCTCGCACCTGGACCATCAGGGCCAATGTGGCCCTGGACAGGAGATGAGTCACGGAGGGTTCAAATGACCACTGTTTTCAATTATAACAAATTCTTTTATAATTTCTCCTCATTTACTCTATTTTCTACACTTTCTTTTCTTCTCTTTTTTACTTTATTCTTTTTTGTATTATTTCCTTCCTTTGTATACTCTTTCCTTTTTCACTTTTGCCCCTTTTCCTCCTATTTTTGTCATTATAAGGAAGAACTAATTGTTACTGGCTGTTGCAGAGAAAAGACAAAGTGCATCATTCAGGAAAAGAAGCCATACTTAAAGTATAATAAAATAATATTATATAAATACTGCATTAAAGTGACTGAGGGGTCAAAATGGCCCATTTGTCGTGAGAGGAGTGTCCATGAAGTGTTAAGGGGTCAAAATGTCCCATTTGGTGTGAGATTAATATCCATCAAGTGTTGAGGGGCTGAGTGGCGGAAAGTGGGGGCGCGGAGGCGAATTTCGCCATATGGGCCAAATAGGCCTCTGTGAGTGCGTCGACGAGTATTGAACTCTTCGCCTCTCGAAAGCCAAAACTCGTTTGTCCTTATTAGGAGAGCATTCAAACTCATCATTAAACGACGAATGAGCACGCGAAAAAAAATGTTTTCTTTTATTCTGTCAGCTGTGAGCCGAGAGAAAGATGGATGCCCGCGCAGACAACAATGCCCGCAGCCCATTCGAGGGCCCATTTGGGATTCCCACGAGGGCCCACTTTCGGGTCGGTCAGTGGCCCGCGGGAGGGGAAACCCTTAAGGGCCCATTTAATAATTATTAAGAAAACAAATGTTAAAATTATTTAAAGGGAGCTGAAGATTACAGAAATAAAACGCGAAAATATAATTACTCAGGTTATTATATTTTTATATAAATGTATACTTCAGCGCTTTAGTATTGAATTGGAGTATTATTATATTTATTTGTTTATTAATTTATTTACTTATTTGTTTGTGTCTCATTATTTATTTCTTCGTACATATTTTTGTGTATTCATTTATTCGTATTAATGTTTTGTATGTGCATCTGTATGTATTTTCTTTGATTTTGTAAATAAAAGGTCGTCAAATTTAAGGGATTTACAGTTAAAAATATGTACAGTACATACTTCATAATATTTATTTATAGATATTTTATTAAAAGGCACTTTTTAATGTGTCCAATACAAAATAACTTAAAAATTACAATACAAAATACAGTAATGTGAGTATGAAATTCTCACCCGTGCAAAAACCACCCCAAAGAGGGCATTGTTGACCTTGTTGGGTGCAGAGGGGCGACCTTGAGCGGGGTTGATTGGCACGAACGAACGTCTGAGAGGGTGGAAACCTTTTTTTGTGAGAGAATAGGGGTGTTTGTCTAGCTACGGTCCAACCCCCGAGATAGGAGGGTAAAAAATTCGTCTGCATTCCGTCTAGACAGGTTTCTTTCCAAACACTTGCTCAAATTGGGCTGCTCGCCACCGCTCCCCCTCGCCCCTCGACGCCCCTCCCTCCAACCTCTAATCAAATTAAAGATTTTAATTAAAAAACGACAGTGGGGGACTCCAACGGCAATTAGCGAATTTATCAAAATTTCCTTTTTAATTAAAAAGAGAGCGCAGACACCTGACTTTTCCAGAGTATAGTGATTAATGAGTTTATATCGGAGCTGGACTCGCCCCGGGCGCCCCTTTTCACATATTATTGTATTTTATTATAACTATAATTTGGGAAACGGTTTAGTACTCCTCTGTGAAATTAGTAATTGCGATGCAGTCGAGTTTAACTCGGGAGGGTGGCGTTCGGGGGATGAAGGGCGAGGGCTGACGAGCTCTTCACCGATCTCCCGTGATAAGCACGCAGGGATCCTCCGCATCACGCGATCATCTGGAGTGGAGGGGTGAGGGGTGGGGTGGGGGATGGGGGGTGAGGGCGGTCACCCTCTGCCGCGAGGAGCCCAAGACTCGTGAAAGGATTCATTTAAGTCCCTCGTGAGCCTTCAATTGGAAAAGGTCAAGGGCGCGGAAGACCTCGAAATGCCATTAATGTGAGTTGATTGTGGGATTCATCCCCGAAGATACGTGTTTAGCTTATGGGGGTTTAACGGTCTCTCTCCGACAGAAGGGATATGTGGAGTTAATGAAGTGGGCATTGTTTCAAGTTGGCAGCTCCGAATGCGGCGATGGGTGTTGGCAGCAGCGGTTGGGAGGAAGTCTCCACACCGAAAGGAATTCTTTTGTTTGACTCATTGCGCAGAAATTAATATTATGGAGGAAAATAATCGAATCCATTTTGAACAAAATATTTATGTATATAATATAAATACTTTTTTGCGTCAGAACCTGCACTTGCACGGGTGCGGGATTGCTGCGGGAAGTTGTGAGACGAGGGTGACTTCGGGGGTGAGAGGGAGAATTCTCCACCCCAAAGGCCACACTCCAAGTCAAACGGAAGACACTTGAGCGAGCACAAGTGGAGGGAGCGGGGCCACCCCCTATTTTCTCATTCCGCTTGTTAGGGCTGTCATCCCGGAGAAAATACAAATCCTGACTTTCTTCTGCTTCTTCCGGGGGGGATTATCGAAATAATCATTTTTTTCCTCATACTGTATCGTAAAATCTTATTCCCTTCTTCAGCCGGGATTTTCTCGGTAATAATCGAGGGTGAACGAGTTCGACTCACCCTCTCTCGCGAACCCCTTGCTCTCGGGAGTTTCCACGGATGGTTCCTCTATACCTGCCCCCGGTGTTCATCCCCCAACACCCCAACGAACCACACAGAAAGGCTACCAATAAAATAACGAAACGAGTTCTAATTGTTTTTTTATTTAATCATGTAAGTTTTGTATTTTTTTAAAGACTACTTTGCTCATGTTTTTATTCTTTGTGTATTAATTTTCACCTAATTTTCAGCGAATTGTTTTTAGATTTGATAATAATTAGTTTGTCTGGATTTAGTGGTAGTGTTTTTTTTTTCAGATTTTTATAGAATTTGTTGTAGAATTGATAGAAATTAGCGTGGGTTTAGCGATAGTGGTTTTTTCTTTTTAGATTTTCAGAAATTTTGTTGTAGATTTGTTATGTAAAGTTAGTGTCAGATATTTAGAGTCATATAAAGTATAAAAAAGTCCACTCTGTCGGCGTTGAGTGACAGAGGGAAGAACAGATGGAGGTTTGAGTCACACACAGAGATTTCAGACCAAAGAGAGAACCATTTATATTTGTTCTGTAGAAGAGAGAGCAGTGAAGGACAAAGGATATGTAACAGAATTAGGATGTCTGAGCGACAAAACAAAGAGAAGGTGTTAACAGAGGAGGAAAAAAAAGAGGAGAAGCAACAGAAGACGACTTTCATCAACGACAACTATGGCTGAATAAAGAAGAAAGTTGCTTTACATATGATATTATATTTTTAATTAAGTGCAATGGGTGCATTCAGTTTTTCAGGAAATATATTATTGTACCTGATATTAAAGTATAGATATAGATATAAATTCCCAGCGAGGGCGAAGCCACTTAGTAATATAATACATACTGTAAATATCTAAAATAAAAATTAAGGTAAAATATTAACCCTTTTCGGTCGTATAATAAAATTGGGAATGGGTATCTATTGGTCGGAATTAACTTCTTTGGAAAGAGAAGGGATACATATACATAATATTCAGTAATATTTAGTATTATTTGAACAAGACAGAATCTCTAATTACTCCTAAATACAATCGATGGAGTATCATATTAGTTGATGAAAAGGTTTAATAGAAATTGAGGAAAAGTTTAAACTGATATAGGAATGCATACAGTATAAGACATGCAGTATGATACAGTGACTAATTCACCGTATTAGTTCGTGAATAGGACCGTCAGGCATTGAAGTTCCCTTATAAAAAGTATAAACTGATATAGGAATGCATACGGTATAAGATTCGTATATATTCGTATAGTTCCTTGCTGTGGTGGCTGAGAGTATACATACGACCGCAAAGGGTTAATTATAAATTATAAATAAAAATATAAATTCTGTTGTATACATTTATTGGTGGGCCATAGACAAATGCACATTGGTCGCAAATGCACAAGTGTTGACGTGTATGTACGTGTATGTACGTGACGGGAGTCGGGGCCTCGAAAGTGGCGGGGCCCTTGAGAGGCATGGCAACGGCGCTGAATATTTAAAAGCAGCCGATACCTGAAGAGGAAGTGCATCACACGCATCGCTCCATACAAAACACCAGGTACCAATCAGGCAGTCACTGGTGATTTAGATGGAAAGTTCAGATGGACTTCCTGCCATTGTTTTACACTCTGTTCTGCATAGGAATTCATAAATCTGATGGGAATGATTAATTTGATTTATTGATTCTTGTGGCGGTCGCGGAGGAAGGGGGCCATTAGTGCATCCTCTGGGGGCGCTCGTTCGGGGGCAGAGCCTCCCTCCGAAGCTCTCCCGCAACATCCAACCGACATTCCTCCATTAATCTTCGTAATTGTCAAATAAATGTTTTTCTGACATTATTTTTTATTACTTCTTTATTTTCTAAGTGATTTTCATAAAATATGACGGGGAGAAATTTTTATTAATCCTTTACACGCCAACCCTTTTAATCTCCCTTTTTATGCTAATCTCACACTTATAATATTTTTTTTTCTTCTCCAACAGCCCGACATTATTCCTCCGCACAAACACCGAAAAGTGCTTTCTTCTTCTGCCCTTTTATGGGGAACCCTTTGGGCGAACACCCAAACGAGGTTTTCAGGTTTTTCCAGGTTTTCTCAGAATACACAGAAAACGTCCGCTTCGTAATGAAAGCCGAGGAAAGAGCCTTAAAAATGGAGTTTTATAAAAACTTATTATTATTCCAGAAGCCGAAGGCTTGAATAAATGCAAAACCATCTACATTTTAATGAACCTGGCACCTCCCTCCGCCCCCCACAATTCAAAACACATACCAGGACCGTTTTCCTCAAATTGGGCATGACGAGCGCCTCGGGAGGCCTCGGGGGGCCCCGGGGGCCCGGGGGCGCCCCCGTCCGCCCCGGCGGGGAGAGAGTGACACTCGGCGGTGAGCGGGAGCGGGAGAAGGGGGAGAAGGGGGCGAAGGGGTCGAGGGGGGCGAGGGGGCGGCTAATTATTTTCCAATTACAAGAACTGTATAATTTGAATCGAGTCTGAAAAGAGTAATAAATTGTGGTCCACTGCCCCCCGGGGGGGACGTTTTACTAATATTTTACGGCTTCACGTCTTATATAAATAACGAAACTCGTGTTTTTCCTTTTAAATTATCTTTATGAGAAGAAATTTGAATGAGGTCTTCTTTCCTCGGCGTGAGGGGGGCGAAGGGGGCGAAAGGGGGGCGAGTGGCCCTCGGGACGCACTTCCGGTGAGGCCGAATATTTTTACATTTTTTCCGCTTTTTCCCGCACATTAAGACCGCAATTGTTGCAATAATAGTCAGTCTAAAGGTTTTCCTTCCAGTCAGAAAAGAAAAATGGAAAATAAAAAAAGGAAAAGCCGAGAGAAGACTGAATAAAAGTTCAAAAACAAATAAATGTAAACTAAAAATTAAAAAAAAGAAAAAAATTCCAAATAGCCAAAATTAGAGTGAAAAGGCGAAGACACAAAAGAAAGGTAAAACAGAAAAAGAACTGAACAAAATAATAAAAAAGAGAAAAACACACCAAAAAGTTAAAAAATGAATAAAAAAACAGAAAACAATGGAAATTACGAAAACAAAAAATGAATACAATAAAATTAAAAGAGAAAAAAAAAGAAAAAAAGGAGAAATTCAAAGAAAAAATCACACAAAAAGGGGTAATAATTATTATTATTAGAAAAATTATTTTAAAAAAATTAATTATTCAAATACATAAAATATTAATAATAATATAAATAATAAATAAATAATAATAAAATAAATAAGAATAGTAAAATTAATAAATAATAATAAACTAATTATTAAAAAAAAGCAGGAAAAAATGGAAAATAAAAATCAGAAAAAAAATGAAAGGGGAAATGAAGATTTTTAAGTAAACAAAAGCGGAAATAAAAAAAGAAAAATGGAAGAAATATAAAGTGAAAGGGGTCACTTTGACCCCTGTGTGCATGAGAGGAAACAGGTCTTCCCTTCTTCCCACCAAAAGGAAGACAAAAGTGGTTGTGCCATCTCTCCGCGAGGAAAGATAAGAAGCAGGTAGAGAAGCGAGGGTCGAGGGGTTGGGGGGAGGGCGGGGAGGGGGCGAGGGGGCGAGGGGCGGAAAGGGGAGCCGGAGGAACATCTGGACGGATTCCAGAAGACTTTTTGTGAGGTTTCGCTTTTCAACAGATTAATTTCCTCGTGAAGTTAATTCAAACCACTTTTCATTGTCATGGAGTACATGAATGTCGACAGAAAGACAGGACATGAAATCCCTCGTTTCCGCCACTTGAGCTCCACGATGAAGGCACACAAATGAACCTTCTCTCTCGCCCCCCCCCCGCCCTCGCCCCCGCCCCCCACCCGCCCCCCGAGCCCCCACTCGACTTTAATTGGAAAAAAACGCTCCCCCACCGCCCCTCCGCCCGTTCATTCATCCTCTTTTCCTCTCGGGGGCACTGCACCCCTCGCCCCCCCGCCCCCCGCCCCTCCCCGCCCCCGACTGACCAGCGTCTCCGCCACGTACGAAACATTCAATTAACTTAAACACGAGTGCACCGGCAACCGTATCATTATCGACTCGCGTAAAAGCTACTTTTGTGGGAATCGTTTGACGTATTAATTTTTGCCGAGGAAGGGGGTGCGTGGGGGGCGTCGGGGGGCGGTGGGGGGCGAGATGAGCGTAAGCTCGGCGGAAAATAACGGGGAATCGGTGAAAAGCTCGCGGATAATCCAGTTTAGAAAGCGGTTTTTCGTTTCCATTAACGGATCAGGGAATGAGGAAAAGAATTTCAGGTTTTGCCCGTCATCGAGCCTAAACGGATAAAATAAAAGTCATTGCGGATGGGCGCCATTTTGGGAATGTTTAATAAGTCATTGTAAGATCATTTGTGTTTAAAACGAAATTTACCTGTCAGCGGGACGTGCAGGTAATGAAGGCTGCCTATGAGTTAATAAATTACGAGAGGGGCGGAGGGGGCGGGGGGAATGACGTGCTCTCACAAAGACCTTAAGGGAGTCGTCGTCAAAGGGAAGGCTTTGGGGGTTCAAATGACCCCTCCATCACGCTATGCTTTTCTCTTTTAAATGAGATTGCACACAATCAACTTACAAATGAATTGTAATGTCAATTTTTTTATTTTTTTATGCTTTTATTCTTTTACATAAAATTACCCTTTTTTCTCTGTCTTTTCTCTCTTTCCTCCCCTTTTCCTTCTTTTTCTGTATATACAGAATGAAGCACAACACCTAAATTCTCTTACAGTATACAGAATTTCATTGGACTCTTTCGAGTTTTCCATCCAACAGAAATGGGCCAACGAACGGAGGGCCACAGGGGCCCACCCCACCGATGCCTGTGGGGCCCAGCAACATGTTATTTGAGTAATGAAGACGAGTCGTGAGGCAAACATCTACGTGGCCAGTCGGTGCCAGCTGCCCCGGGCGGTGCCATTACCGCCCTGCGCCCAGCCTCACTCACCTCTCTGCAATCCGAGCAGTTATATCCGCGAATGCGGTGGGGAGGGCGGGGGAGGAGGAAAGGGGGTTGATGTGATGGACATCTGGTGGTGTTTGGGAGCAGAGGCGGAGGGGGCGAGGAATTTCTCGCCGGTTTATTTGCCGGAGCCAAATGAATAATAAAAAAAAGCACTTAATGTCATTTATTGCGACGCTTACAAACAAAATACAATAAAACTCGCGGACACGCACATTTCCTGCGAGGAAATGCTCTCGTTTCGCTTCCACATGTGAATAATCCATTAATTAGCATTACGGGGCTCCCCGGCCCTTTGGGGGGCGTTCCTCCGCGCCCCAAAGACACCCCCACGGCGAGGGGTGTTTGGGCACCCCCGGACAACTGCGCAGTAGACCGATCGAATGGTGCGAGGCGAGGAGTCAAAGTTGAAGATAACAAGGTCACCTTTAGATAACGTCTTCTCAATGAGTCCCTCACATGAAATCCGAATCCGAGAAAATCTCGCGTTGGAGTAAATCATTGAAGGAAAAGTCGTTCTGCTATAAATCCAACTAAATAATGGCGGGAAGGCCAAATGGACGGTTTGGCCGTGAATCGACCAATGAAAACCGCCAAAGGAGGTGAGAAATATTTCCTTTTCCATTCCGGGCCCTCCTCGCGCCCACCTCTGCCTCCAGAGGCCCCGCTCACCCCCATTCCGCCCTCGACGCCCCGCGGGGGGCGGGAGAGGGCGCCACATCGGGGCATCATGGGGGCCATCGCCACATTGGGATGGGAAGGAATCATTTTCAAGGAAATATTTTTTTAATTAATTAATTAATCACTTATATTTCTTCTGTATGTGGGTTGGTCAGTCTGAGCATTTCTCTCTCTCTCTCTCTCTCTCTCTCTTTCCCTCCGCTCCCCCCTCAGATCGCCGTCGCCGACAACGGTCACTTAAATGGAAAAATGTTGTAAGAGAAGCGGAGAATTTTAATCCCCAAATGAGGGAAAGAATTCACATGCGAGTTCACTCGAAGCCTTAATCCCTCGTCTTCCGGTGGGGGTCGAGGGGGCACCGGGGCCTCGTTTTTTCCGCTCACGGGGCCAACACAACGAGACCAGTGTTGTTTCCATTGAATGTCCACATTCAAGAAACCCCAGAGTATTCGTCTGTTGCGCCAAAAACGGTTTGTTTTACTGCTGAGTAAGAAAAGGATAATTTTGAATGGAACGAAAATGTCAGGAAAATGTCGGAGGGCAACTTTTGCCAGTTTAGCTAACATTCTTAGGTACATACACCAATGGACGGCTGCCAGCGAAGTCGAGGATACCGAAAAGGTTGTGGAATTTCAGCTACACACTGCCAATTACACAACGCAAACGGGAAAATAACAAAATGGCCGCCGCCAAAGGTTGGCGTTGCAAAAAATTATCTGCAACCTAAATGGAAAGTAGATAAAAAGTGAAAAAATAGTGCCTTAAAAAAATTACTGAATTGGCACAGTCTGACGGAAATCCCTACAATTTGTGACATTAATTAACTCCTTAATTAATTAATCGAAGTCATAATTTTAATCTGTTTAATATTATGTCATTAACATAATATATATGATTTGGAGCCCTCCCGGTCCCCTCCACTCTCCACCCCAACCGGGCAGACGCCGAAGGCTCCCACAACCCCCTCCTCACCCTCATTCTCATTATGAGGGATGAAGAAATAGAAAAATTAGCTCGGGTTAAATGGGATGTGCATGTAAATCGTACAAATTTGAATTTCGCGTGTGGCGCACTAATGCAGGGCTCTGATGAGGGCGTCTCTTGGCGCGTTCTTCTCCGGGCGAGGAGGTGCCCCGCGAGGGGGCCCCCTCGATAGAAAATAGGAAATAATGAAGGAGTGGGAAAGCGCTGTCCTTGGCTGGCGCTCTGCAGCTGCGCACAATGCATATTCATTGTGCAAAGCGTAGGATCCAACATGGGTGCTTATTACATCATCGGCAATTTTTTACTCGATTCCTGCTATCCTTGACAAAATGAGATCTCCTAAGTAAATAAGTGGAGGATAAGCAGCCGCCCTGAACCTGACGGGGGGCTGTGGGGGTTGCGTCAGTGAGGGTTGTCACTGTTGCATCCACAAATGACCGCTGTCTCTTTTATTTGAAATTACACATTTTGTTTTTTAGTTGTTCTACTTTCCATTCAAAACAGTCGAAGGAACAAACACAACAAAGAGATCTATAAAATTCTCTGAAAGTTAATTCTGTCACTGATAAAAACTATAAACTATAGATTTTTATAGTATATAAGTTTCCATTTATGTCGAATGGATGGTGCCCACATTTGGGTGGGTGTAATGTAACCTCTGTGTAGTGTAACACACAAAAGGAGGTTCTGGGGGCAGCCGAAGAAAGTCGGTCGCCGTCTCCGCTCGAACAACATCTTTTTTTAAACAGAGGTCATGGCACGCGTTATCGGCTCTTATCGGCGATTGTTACCCTCTGAGTGGGGCAGCAGTCCCTTGGGATGAGGCATGACGCCGAGAGCAGGCGGTGGTCGACGGCGGGTCAGGTGGGGGCCAAAGGTGAGGCGGTGTTCCATTTGGGAGGTGTGTCTGGAGGAGTTGTTTGGAGGCCGAGTGAGGACGTGAGGAATCGGATTCATGCTGAGGGCAGATGGACGCGATGTAGTTCCATCATAGACTCCTTAAAATAACCCCAAAATTATTTTAATATGGTCAGGTTTTAAGATTATTGCGTAAGCTTTATTATTAATAAAAAATAAAATAGCCACGCGCGAGCGCGTGAAGTTTTTTAGTTATAAAAGTCCCTCAAAATTATATTTAAATTAAATTTACAAAAAAATGCTGAGAAAATACTATTTTTTTTAATTTTTAATTCATCACGCGCCTGCGCGTGAAGTTTTTAAATCATAAAAATTAACGAAAATATGTTGCACTTGGAAACCTAATGAAAAATATAACTTTAAACAGTCTCAAATTGATCACGCGCCTGCGCGTGATTCTAAATTATAACTAGAAATGACTCCCATTTCGTTCAGAAAAAAGCAGGAAAAGTTTACGAGACTCTGAATAGATAAAAACCGATTATACTCGCTAGTGGAAATCAGGTTTAAAAGGTTGCTCACAAAATCTCTGATGGGCGCGTACCTGGAGGACACAGATTAAATAATTTATAAGTGAACGAGGGAATATTCTGCTACGCCGCAACAAACACCAACACGAGCAACAACAACCAGAAAAAACCTCATTTGCCCCGATAAGCTTTCCATTTTAATTTCCCTCTCGGATCGCGCTTCCCTTTTTTTTGAATTTTAATTGCTTATAATGAGATATAAATTATTTACCTTCCAGAGAATTTACCTGGAGGGAGTTATCTACATATCCACCGTCTCAGAGAGCGAGTCCGCCCCGAACAAACCACAACAACCACAACCTCTTCCGCGTTCAAATGCAATTCACAAAAAATCCTCCATATTTGAATCCCTCCGACGTATTTGCATATATATATTTCATTTCCATTTCCGTTTGAATCGAGAAAATTAATTAGTTAATTATTTTCGGGAGAGATTAGTGTCCTTAAAAGTGTTTCCAGTTTATCGTTTGAACCCGAAGGCGATTCCAATTGTGAACACTAATTGAAAAGTGATTCCGATGTGTCATTTCACTTCCAATTCATTTGGATGAGCGAATCTCATTTTATTTATATATTCTTATTTAACTGAGTTAACGTATATATTGAGTTTTTGGATTTGGTAGAGAAATTTCTGGAGAAATCCGGAGTAATATATAAATAAAATATAACAAACCTTTTTCTTTTTTATATTATTTATTTTTTTCGTTTTTAATACACTTTTTTTAACTCCCGGAAATATGTTTCGATTTACATCGGCCGTGGGAAACCGGTTTCTGAGCAAAAGGTATATATTTGTATAAAAAATAATAAAATAAATACAGAAAACTCTATACATGTATACAAAATAAGTTAAAAAATAAAAAAAAACTATATCTATATAAATATCTGTAAAAAAGTAAATAAATGTTAATATTAGTATATAATATAAAAAATAAATATCTACATATATTTCTGCAATTATAATTCAATACCTTGGGGGGAAATAAAGAAAAATATTGAAAATTAATTAATCTGTTAATTATTACTCAACTGCAGATGTAATTAAAGTTGTAATTACAAATGTGATTTAATCCCTAAAGCGAAACAAAGAAACACATTGAAATTTAATTAATTAATATAACTGCGCACGGGAATATAATATTGTTGAGATGCTGTGAGTTAATGTCGATTGTTGACACTAACACCAATCGCGCGCTTATGCTAATTCGAAATGCTCCACGCGAGCAGCTGATAATTGCCCTCGACGTCCCACAAAAAAATTTTCCTGTCAAAAGGATTTTTTTTTCTTGGCGGGGCTGTGCGCAATAAAAAACCAATTAAAAAAATTTTTCCATGTGAAGCTTTTTTCTCTGAGGCAAAAAACGGGAGCAGCAGATGGACGAGGGAAACTGGTTTATCGCTCCGTCAAAGGGTGCAACCGGCGAAAAAAACAAAGCGACCTCATTCAATTAAGGCTTTCTTTCACGAACCTTTTGTTCCGCTCAATGACACTCGCGCACAAAAAATCCCTCCAAGATGAGGACAGTTGTCCCAGTCTCATTCGGGACAGTTACTCGTTCATTGTGACTTTAACACCGGACCAAATAATTTCTAGTATAAAAATTTTGTATATTTTGGCTAAATGTAATTTTTTTATGTTTAAATTAAAGTATGTAAAATTGCCCCTAATATTGGTTGCTCGTTTGGTGTGAATTCAGCACATCTCTGTATTTCTAAATAAAACGTACGTAATTTCATGTGTTTATGGTTCGAAATCAGTTTTTTGCTATTTAAGATTTTTTCATAATTTTTCTAATGATTAATTGATTAAATTTTGAATGACTATGGCTCATCCGCTGTGATTTTAGGTTTTGAAACTATAAATTCACATGATTTACATTAGAAACTGCTAAATATTAATTCAGGACTTTAAATAGATATAAATATTATTTATAAATGATATAAGGATTAGTATGTATTTTTCCAATCGAAAATAAGTCATATGTTGTTCGTTCGTTGTGACTTTAGCACTTCTCAATACTGATAAATAAAACTTATACTTTTTCGTCTTTCATTAACTCGGTTTTTGGTAAAAATATATTATAAATCACATATACTTTCATAAAATGTCGTCTACTTTTTGAGTCAAATGTTGCTCGTTTGTTGTGAATTAAACATCTCGAAAGAATTATACAAGATTGCGTATGCGAAGCTCCACATCTTCTGCTTTCCTCTTCGCTCATTTCCACCCCCTCAGTGGAGAACCACACTATTCCATCATAAATGCTCGGGGAGCACTCCATTCATCCCCTCCTTAAGGGATGAAGGGCAAAACACATCTCCACTCCGGAGCCCACAAAGGGGTGCTTCGCCAAGGGGTGCTGAGCCATCGAGAGGCGATCACAGCCCTCATTTGCATCGGGGGAGGGCGACGAGCCTTAGCTTATGCGCTCCCACCCCGATGTGCGAACACGCCCTCGCACACACTTAACAACCCCACAGATAATCTATCTCCAAATGAGCCTCCATAATGGCTTCTTCCTTTTCCTCTTATTTGAATTTCTATTCGTGTCCGAGGGAGGCTTTCCAGGGCCGGAGCTTCCCGGCGCCTTCCCGAAGGCTTCCCAACACAGGGGTGGTTTCCGCCCTGCTCCGCTCCCGCCTCGGAAACTCACTGGGCGCCGAAGAGGATCACTGATTCGGAAAACGCGGGCATCGGCCCCGGTGGTGGGAGAGGGCGGAAGGGTTGAGGGGTGGAGGGGTGGCAAGGGGTGGAGGGGTGGCAAGGGGTGCCTCCAAACGAGATCGCATCGATAGATTACAAAAAGGATTAATGAAAAATATTATTCGGGTAATCTCCAGTTAAAAGTGTTTAATTACGGAATCACCCGAGAGGGGGTGGAAAGCTGTCATTTGGGGTTGAAGGGCGGGCAGATGTTGAGAAGCTCCGGGGGCCGAAGCATCCCCGGAATCATCCCCACCCTCCAACCCCTTCAGAGTGCCATTTCGACCCATAAATTGTTTATCAGAATCCGCTTTGCGTGTTGCTTAATAAGTCAATGGCAGTAGTCAACAATATGTTCCCCGCATTCATTATACTCACATTAATAAATATTATTTGAATAATTACACGCTACCTAAAAACGAAAGGTATCACAACATGTCGGACATTAATCTTCGCTTCCCGCCCCGCCCCCCCGGCGACTCCCTCGGGGCGAGGGGGCGCAGCCCTGGGGGTGGCCGAGGGGGGTCCAGGTGCGAGGGAAGACGAACACTCACGGCCACCCCGAGGATTTCCGCGTATCTCCCACACATGCAAATCAAATGTTTTCATCCCCCGCCCCGCGTCGCCCCCGTCTCTCCCCACCGCCCTGAGATTAGTCAGATGGTTTTTATAGACAAGTTGGGGATTTCTTTTGTGCTCGACATGTTGTCATTAATTAAAATACGTCACCGGGAATCGTTATTTATTCGTGGAGAGAAATCCTCCCCTCTCCCTTCCACCCCTGGACGATGTGAGAATATCTGAGAAGAGCGAAGTGAAAGTGGCGCCCCCCACTTGGAAAATTTTTTTCCAAATTGGAGTTGAAGGAGGGGGATGAAGACTGCAAGGGTTGACCGAGGCTCACCTGAGAGCTTCCATCCGGCTTATAAATATTAATGTCGGTCTCTTGGGAATGTGTTTCGTCTTAAGGGGCGAAAGGGTTGTTTGTGAGAGGGATGATTTGCATAGCGGAGACATAAATGCCGATAATTACGAGGAAACGCATACATTTGCATCCCATGTGCGGTTCCTTCAGCTGCTCTTCGTGAGAAAGTCCAAATGAGGGAAATACACCAAAGGGGGTCAAAATGACCCCCGAATTTATATTTACATATTGGAAGTATTACTTT
>JAQIBA010000397.1:16434-27844 GCA_028293925.1 Brueelia nebulosa
TAAATAAAAATATAATATAAAAAATAATATTAATAAATACACTCTATACATTTTTATAAAATATTAAATAATAATTAGGAATGGGAATAATTAACTAAAAATTAATAAATAATTATAAAATAATAAATATATTTAAGGGAAACTGTTTTTATAATACAACAAAATATGTCCGATTAACAATATTGGCCGTTTATAATTTATTTTCGTCCATCTCTCCCCTCGGGCGGAGACAGTTCTCCCTCGAGCACTGACTGCACCCTCCCCCTTCAACCCCCACAGCCTTTCCACGCGCTTCCCTCACGTGTTCCCCCTAATTCCGCCGTCGAAAGCTTCCCCCTCTTCCTCTTGATCGCGTTTCCTTTTAGAAAACGCGTTTAAATTTCATTTTCTACGTCAAAGGAAAAGTCAACACATCTCGTCACATTTCCCTCAATGTCACTTTCATCCTGGTTTACACTAACCCTCTTCTTCCTTTTCCAATAAGAGTAAGCTTCTTCCGTATTTACCTTTCCCCGCCCCCCGCCCCCCCCCCCCCCCGCACCCACCCTCCTTTATTACATGGCTTTTGTAATAAAAGTCATATTATTTTCCCAATTATGCCGTTCATTTTTTATTTGATTAGGCATCGCTAAGAGATTTTATTTCCTCTTCCCCCCCCACTCCCCGCCCTCGCCCCTCCCCTATTTTCACCTTTTCCAGCTCCACTTGGCCTCTGCAACCGCCACCCCGGCGACCTCCGGAGGGGGCGGAGGGGCGGGGAGGGGGCGAATGTCGCCAAGGATTTACGGCGTGCAGCAGGGGAGGAAAGGGCGGTGCGGGCGCAATGAGAAAAGTCTTATTTTTAATAACGGAGACAAAGGAAACGTCGTTAAGAGGAGCATCCTCTCGTATGGCTAAGGGTTTTTTAATACGGGGAGGGGGAGCGGTTCGCATTGGAGAATTTGCATACGGTTTTTATAACGAGTATGATAATGGGGTGGATGGTTGAAGGGTTCCAAAAGGGTTCAGGAAATAATGGCGCAGTGTCTGAAATTTTAATGCATCCTCCATTGAGGAAAGTTCCTTTTCCTCCCGTCCGTTTCGGGGCTCTCTTTGTCCCGTCAAAAAAAAAAAAAAACGTCATTCAAATGATTAAGAATTGAGCTTTTGTTTTTTACACTCTTCGAAACGATAAAAAATTACTCCGATATTTCATCGTTTTCGAAAAGGTTGCATTTATGCACAGCAGACGGACGATGGCTGAGCATATAAACCAAACGCGGAAAATATTATAAAATATCGCTTCTGGAAATTGGATAAAAGCCTTTTTGTATTTGCATTTCGAGTGTTTTCCCAGAGAATTTTTCTCCTCCCTCCCTGCGACCCCCGCACCCCCTCACCCCTGCATCGTTTCGCCTCTTCCATTTCCTTCTCTCGCTCCCTTCCGACTTGATTTTGTGTCGGTTTTCTCAAATTAAATAAAACTCTGAAAGAGATTATTGATGGGGAGAAATCGTTTTAAGAAAATGAGAAAAAAAAGAGGCGAGAAATCGTCCTGTGATCACTCGGGGGTGGCGGGGGCGCCGACAGGGGGTTGCACTCTCACAGGTTTCACACAGATGTGTTCCCCAAACGCGAACCTAATTGCGATAAACGTTGGAAGGAAATGAAACTTTTATCTGTTTTGTTTTTTTCTGTTTTTTTTTTTTTGGTTCGGCCATCTTTTATTCTTTTCTTATTTTATATATTCTCTTTCTCATGTTTTTTCCTTTCTTCGTCTTTTCTCGCTTTCCTGTTTCCATGTTTTTTATCTTTCTGCGTTATTAGTAATCCATTCACGTCCTGTTCTCTTTTTATGACTTTCCTTTTATTTTTTCGAGACAATTGAAAGTTTATTTAAAAGTGAAATAAATGGTTTTATTTTTATTGCTTTTTTTTTTATTTTAGCAGTTTTCAAAGGGTTCTAATTGAGACAACAGAAATGTCTCTATTCTCTCGAACAAATCCACTTTGTCGATGAGGACACGGAGGGACAGGAGGAAGAGGTCAAAAGGGGAGGGCAGAGGGGCTGCACCGAGGCCTTGACTCTTCCAAGAGGCTTTGCGAATCGCACAAAGAGACCCGAATCGCATCGATTCAATTCAAATTAACCGTAGAGTTTACAATGGGATTGGATCCCTCGAATGATTTCTGCGCACCACCCGAACAGGTGTCACCCATCGCAAAAACAACAACAGAAAAGGTTTTTGCACTCTTTGTCCCGTCCCCTCCCCCCGAGGTGTTTCGTTTACATTCCCATTATACCCCGTCTTTTCATGGAGTCATTTTGTTTTGTGCCAAACTTCATAATCCGCATTGTTGCTTTTCCTAAGTGGTTACTTCATTTTTCCCTGTCAACCCCTCGCCCTCCCCACCCCTTCGTCCTGCCACTTTCCCTTTCTCAGCAAAGACAGGAACCCAACACCTGGCGAGCCCCTCGAGACGGGGTGAAATGGATCCGGAGATAAATACGGTTTTTACAACTAATTTGAGCGAGGGGATGAGAACAGGTAGTCGTCCGGGTTGCCTGAGGACTCAATCTGTGCGGGGGGTGGCCGGGGAGGCTTCTCCTTCGTCATCCCCTATCCCCGCTCGCGATTAACATTCCGGGAAGGGGCAGACATTAATCATGCGAGGATTTGGGACCCGAAACTGAGTATGATTTGCATCCGACTACCTGAGTTTCGGCTCACCTTTGTCTTTGCACGGCTTTCGATCGAGAGTTTATGTAAATACCTGCCTTTCTGCCTCATCGGCTAAATAAAAGGGGTTTCGTTCTCACGTACCCCTCCACGGCCGTCCCTTTATTATTCAAATCCGCGTCCCAATTACGCCATTCGACGACGACCTATGCGCCGCTCCCGACAGGAACAACAGGACTTTGTGCCTGAACGCACTTTCCGGGTTCAGGGTTAATTATGAAGAAATGGACGAGTACAATGGGCGCAGTGTGTGCCTCTTTGAGTGTGCACTTCTCGGGTTCGGAGGCGGCAATCTTTTGCGGGATTTTGGGGTGGAGAGCAAATCATCCCTCCTGGGAACTCGACACAGAAAAAGAGAGAGAGAGAGAAATCTAATATTAAAATTTAAGTCAGGGAGTTTTTTTTCAAGGACGGGAGCATAAATAATTAAATAAACGAAAAGGAAATTATGTAGAGAAACAACAAATAGTTTTATTTGGAAAAGTTTTAACCCCTTAAACGACCGTTAGGCCGTATTTTCAGACCCCCAAATCGTTTCATTGGTTTTTTGGAAGCTTTTAAAAAGGCTTTTTCCATTTATTCTATATATTTAGTTTTCTCGTTACTGCTGAAAATTTTTAAAATGCTTTACATAATGTAACATAAAGTTTTGATTTTTGGGTAAAAAAGTTGTTTCGGAAAATAAAAATAAATGAGAGAATGTAATAATATTCATTGGCAAAAGAGATACAGTATTTGAAATTGTATTTAAACAGTTTTAAATTTATGTAATTTATGATTAACCTTTGTAAAATATAATACAACGATTTGATACAGCAAAAATGTCAAAGTCAAAAAAAATATTTTTGGAATCCATTTCTTTTACAATTGGAAGCGAATTCGTATAGTTTATAAATAAAGTATATTATAAACACCAATTTTAGGGGAAAAATAAAAAATTTCAATACCGTCAAAAGACTTTTCCGATGACCCCATTCGGTCTTTGGCTGTTGCTTTAAATATGGCGGTCGGTGTTTACATGCAATCTTTTTAATTTCTATTAATTAACCTCAAATTGATATGTTTTGGAGTTTTACTGTTAAAACGTCATTCAGAGAGGGGTGGAGGGAATAAGACGATGGATTATGAGGGAGCATTACCGTCTGGTGATGGTTAATCACCATTAACCGGGGTGGAGGTGGCCGAGTTGCGGTTTCCTCCGTCTGTTAACAACCCGAATTCTTTACTAAACCCTTTCATTTGGTTTTCCTTATGTTTTCTCAAATTAAAGTAAAAGATGTACGGGACGTTTGTCCTTTTGGAAGAGAACGTGCTTTCATTTCATGTTCATCCACGTTTTCAAGCGGATATACCACAAAAGGACAGTGAGCCTTTGAGGTGATGTGCAAAATGGTCGCCTCATTAACGAGTTTGTCTCTGCCCACTGTACTCCTTTTGACTACCAAATCCCATTCTTCGCTCTTCCGAGTAGTTTGCATACGGCTCAATGTCACCCGAGCAATTTATGCGTTAATTAATTAATTATTTATAAACCCGTTCCCCGCCTGCCAGTCATTTTCGACTGTGCCCCCGAGCCGAGCTCACCTCCACCCACCTCCAAATGGGGTGAACAAATCTTGTTTAAACTAACTTGTTTAGTCTACGGCCCCTACAATAAATACACAATCGGGGAACGGGTGCGCCCTTCGCCCCCTCCTCCCTCCGCCCGGGGGAGGGGGATGCTCGAGGTCGTTATTCGGATTCGAGGCCCGTAAGGGATGAAATGGGCGTTTTCTCGTTGGGGTCTCCGCTGACCCGGCCGAGTTTTATGGATTGCAACGTATTCTCGTGCGTTATTAAATAAAGGAGAGAACAACAGGTAAGAAGTCGCGTGGCTCTTTTGTTCGGGTCGGGAAATAAAAGGAAACCCTCGGAAGGATCTCCGTAATGGGTTCTTGAAGAAGTTGTCAAATTAAAACACCTTTTAACAATATTAGTCAACAACTCCGCCACCGCCGCCGACAACAACAACAACAATAACAACAACTCGTCAAAGCCTTCCTTTTCCGAGTGTATCAGTAGCGGCCTTGGGCCTCTCATGTATGGGATTGGAGAAGGCCGGAGATAAGAGAGTTATCTCCCTCGTGTGAGTGTTCGCACGACTCACAAAATGGCGCCTCTTCCACGACTTTTCACTAACGTCCATTAAGTTTATATTTATTCCGACACACATCTGCTTGTCGTCACCGCTCGGATCAGAAATTAACTTCAATAAATACTTAATTAAATTTATAATGTCCGCATCGTCCCGAATTCCTTTTCGCAATTCTCATCCGCCATTTTGATTAACGCCTTTTCGCCCATTGAAACGGGGCAAAGTTTTCATAGGGATCGGATTTTCATGGCCTAAAAAGGACTCGGAACGGATGCACCTAAAACCGAGCGAGTCTGACCTCAGACATGACGCATTGGAAACTTAATGGGAGTTCGTTAGCGAGTCGAGAAAATTATTTCGTCCTCTGAGAGCGGATGACACATTCGGCTGAAGTATTCAATTCCGCCATTTTGATGTCGATCGCCCGGAAATGGCGGTTTGCGACGTTCTCATCGAAAGCACGACCATCCCCGACGCACTTACACTTCATTGGAAATGTGAAAGTGGGAAATATTAACATGATTTGCGTTTTCCACTCGAGGAAAATTCGGATTCTGTGAAAAATCACGAAATTAATGGGAAATTTCATGACTGAAATCCGCCATATTGACTCCACAGCAATGATTTCTTCGAAATGTATACAATATAATAAAGTAAAGAAAATCAATCGGTATTTACTCCCCGTTTTACTCTTCAATCAGAAGGTAACAACTCACCGCTTTCACATAATTAATTCAATTTATTAAATCTATAAAACTGCATAATTTTACAAAATTAATTAGAATTAAACTGACTTTGTGTCTGCGCATTGATTCAGGTACGTCGTATTTAATCGACCTTCAGTTATTATAAGAAGGATTTTATCTTTTTATGTATAAATATATTCAATATGGCTGATTTGTGACTTTCAGTATTAATAATTTTTTAACAGATTCTCTCCAATTACTGATAATTAATTTAATTGTTATAATAATATTAGTGTATGAGTGTAGTTTTTATGTAGTATTTGTAGCCTTTTTTATTTGTAAATTTATACAAATTAAGAAGTTTCATTATTTTTTCTATCATTTCTTATAATTTTCTTATCAATTTCTATTTTCGCATTCTTTTCTGGTAATTCTTATTCTTTTTTGCGTTATTTTTTTTCTTTTTTTTCCATTTTTTTTCTTCTAGAGTTTATAATCATCTTTCTGATTTTTTCTTCTCGTTTTCATTTGCTTTTTTTTGATCAATTTTAATCTACTTTTTCTTCTTTACTTTTTGTAATTTTATAAATTAGTATTTAGTTTCGTTGGCATATTTTTCACATTATAATAGTGTAAATTTGTAAGTTTTACAAAATACAGAGGAATTCGGACAGTTTTTTTGGTGAAAATAATTAGAAAAAAGGTTCTAACGAACGCATACAATTTCTACACTTCACAAACATCACATTAAATCACTTCGGGGGCTAATTTTTGCCACATTTTTGTGCAAAAGCTGAAAATTATAATCGTCGATCGCGCGAAAGTTCGCCGAAACTCGCGAAAATTCCCCGCCAAAATAACAAAACGTACTCTTATTGGTCGATGAGGAATCTCCATTTGAAGCCCTCGAGGTGGAATCAAATAAATTAAGTGGCGATAATTTAGGACACAAAACCTCAACTCGATAAGACCAATTAAAACATTCCAAAACTAATTAACCGACGCCGGCGGCCGTAATCGAAAATCGATCCCATCGAAAACATTCGACATTCGTAATGCAAAAGATATTTGACTTTATGTCCCGTTTTCCACTGTCGGGACATCCCACACGATGTCCTTAAATTTTTACCCAATTTTACATTGACAGGATAAGCCCATTATGCGAAGTGTTTTTGATAATGTCCCGTTTTACACTGATGGGACGTGACATTTTCCAATTTCGGACGTTAATTTTGAATTTCGATTGGGAAATGTTTCTGAAAATGTATTTTAGAATGCGTTCGGGCAAAGAGGAAAATCCCAACTGTTATGTAATTCGATTTAACCGTGTCTGAACAAACGGCCTGGGTTCAGTTATCTTCTGAAGGAATGCGGCGGAGACGTGTGGGGCCCATTCGTTTCATCTTCTCTAAAATCAATAATTTATCTCTTCGGCGGCGCTAACGGAAATTTCCCCCGGGATTTCGGCCATTTTCCAAAACTTACGCGGAAAGTATCCTCCTGGGGGGCTCCATGCGGGGTCTCGCCCCTGCTCGGCCACGTGGGGCCACGCCCGACGCCGACCGTCGCTGCAGCAGACTTTCTGCCGGGAAAATCATTAGAAATCACACCCGAACCACCCACGTGAGCACTTGTCTCATCCCGACATGAACGCACTTATCGTAGAAAAGTCCTCTCACACGTGCACTTCATCTGGAAGAAAGGCCGGAGTCGGGCAAGTATTAGCCGCCATTGTGGGCAGGCACGTTCGTAATGAACGGCGGCGTTCGGACGGAAACCGCCATTTTGGTGAGGAGGACACTCGACCGTCGGCCGGAACAGCATTACGAACGACCCATAAGTGAAATAAATATAAAAATAATACACACCTTTGTCGTGAGATGAACACTTCGCGGGAAACAACGTCAACAGCGAAATGGAACTGCACTTATGCAAATTCCAACTGGGTTTGTGATTTTGTGAAAAAGAAACGGAATACGAGACACAGAAATGCCTGACAACCCGTGGAAGAAAATAAGAGAAAAGAGACGTGGCGCGATCGAAAGGCCGCCAACATGGCAAGGAAGGGGGAGGGGAAGGCGTTCGAAGGAGAAACGCCCGAGGGAACGCTAAGAAAAACGTCTCGGCTGTTGGCGGGACGCGCACGGGGGCGATTTCTTACGATTCCCCCCCGTGGGAAACACGCTTCCTCATAGGCTAAACATGAAAAATCCGTCCGAAGTCACGGTTAAGAAATGCAGAAAAGTAAGGTGTTTTTTTTTTCTGTGGAACTGTAAAAAGACATGCCGGGTCGTAAGGTAAACGAGAGCGGTTTACCCGTTGAAAAAAAAGGGAAACGTAAGAAGAATAAGAAAAATGATCGGGCGAAGAGCCAACGGATGGAGGAAAGCGGGAAATGTTCGGAAGAGAGCGACGGGAACGCGGAATCTCGCGTGGAGATTTCGGTCCCGAGTGGGCCCCGAACGAAGGGCCCCGAGGGCACGAATTCTTTTCACGACTCCCTATCAGTCATCGACCCGTCGGAGATAATTCCGACGTCGGCTTGGCGTTTTTCCGGGAGTCAGTGAACCCGTTTTCAATTTCTGATTCAGCGATTATGAAGTCGACTGTCATCCCCGGGGGTTGTGGGTGATTATAAAATATCAGTGTGAATTTGTTTTCCGAGGGTCGAGCACAAATCACGGAATGATGGCGCATTCGGTTCCCAAATGCACACACTGACGTCACGACACCATCTGCATCCGATAAATCAATAACCGGTCAATCATATTCACTGATTTTCACAGGCATGGACACCGACCACAGAGCGCAGCCATCACGTACACGTCAGACCGTACAAATAACACGACTGCCGAAATTCCCCTCCGGAGCGATTCACTGCACCGAATACTAATCATTGCCCCTCGTTCCCCTATTTCCGCTCCCATTATTCCCATTTTCGGCTTTATCTTATCTCTACACTGATTCCCAGCCATCTTCTAACCTTCCGTTATCTCCCCGAACAGTGGTGAGCTTACGGCCGCTCGAAAACCCCGCCGACAAATTAAATGATTCATCCCCGGGCGAAACTTGCTGCGTTTTGCCGTCGACGCCCCCGATTCCGCATCGGCCGCAATTGCAAAAGCTCCTAACCGCCAAACCGACCGGAGGACATGCGCCGACGACGTTCCGCCCCTCGACGTCGGCGGGAAATTGCAACGCCCTTTTACCCCTTCGATGCCACCCCTATTGCAACCCTCGTGGGAAAACCCTCATCCATGGCGGACTCACTTCGTTCCCACTTTTCCCGACAGAGGGATTTCCCCGAGGAACAGTGCGCTCTCGCGGGGGATTCGTCAACCACCCGACGACAGCGGTTTCTGCACTGCAGTTTCGACTTCCGTTCGCGGTTTCCGTCGCGGTTTTTCAAGGAAATCGGTTTCGAATGAGCCTCCACCGAACGGGTAAAGGTCAAGCGGAGTCATTAAGGTAATGTAAGACGCGGAGGAAGGCATTAACCAGGAAGAATCGCCGGGGGCAAAGGCCTCGGGCGGGACCGGCCCATCGATATGCAGATTCCGGTGAGGGCCCGGGGGCAACGTGAAGCCTCGTTAAGCAAATATTTACTCAAATAAAACCTGGCAAATAGTTTTTTTATGCGGATATTGACACAGGGCCGAGGACGCACCTGAAAACCCGGCTAAAACACCGGAGAAGAGTACAGTGACTCCTCCGGTGCGACTCCATATTCGAATTAACGTCTCCTCGGACATGAGTGGGATCACACGTGTGTCTGAGCAGGTGTCCACCCGCTGGTGAAGACATTTTTTGCTCCCGGGAAGAGCAGCCAACCCTCGGCGGGGCTCAAACTGACCTGAATTTCTCCTCATTGCTTCCAAGGCCGAGCGAAACGAAAACCGGTAATAAACTCCCCTCAACCCTTCCGCAGGGGTGGCCAGCTCTCGACGAGAGGAGGAACCTGGGCGGGACTCGAATGGCTGCCCGCTGGCGACCGAAACCCGACCCAAATTAGGCAACGCCGCTTTTCTGTGACTTTTGCCCACGTTCTGTGCGAGGACACATTGGCTCATCCACACACGCGCGGGCACAGAGCTGCCTCCGCCCCGTGCCTGGAGATGAGTGCGATCTTACAGATAAATCCGATTTGTTCCAATTAAATTGATTTGACGGAGAGGAGGCGAAAGGGTTAAAATATATTCTCCGGAGGCGCGTCGGGCTGGAATTCCTCGACGGTCGACCGGGGAAAGGAAAACCTGATCTATAAAATGCACGCATCCGATGCGTCAGGTACATTCCATTCATAGAAAATCGTAAATTTTAGCCACCCCTCGTCTGGGCATGTTTTCTAATAACCTTCAATTCCTTTCAGAGAAAAATCCTCTAATCAGGTACTCAAAAGATAACCCTCGTGCATTAACCATTTTTCTTCGTCTGTAATCATTAAATTCCATTCGTGAGGTTTGGAAAGCATCGGATTGTTCGTTTTCCGTGAGAACGGGCAATTTTCATAAGGGAAAGACGAACAGAAACGGAAATGAGCAATAGCCAAAGCGCAAAAAGAAAGCGAAACATCAGACAGAAGAAAGCAGTGAGAGATTACAAAACACATAAACAAAATGAAAACATATTAATACTCGAAACAAATGAGGTTTTGATAAGAAAGATACAAAATGGCGGACCTGAGAGGAAAGGTTATTAAAAACGAATTTGCCCCTAAGGTAAGTACGGGCGCAACAGTTAGAGCCCCGAGAGGGCACATCGCAGTTCGCGGCAACCCCGTTAGAGGGCACTGCGTAATCAGTTAACGACCTCACGTGGGGCTGGTGACGTCACGAGCGGTGGCAGCGAAACAAATACGTTTATCAAAATGGCAATTTAAGAAATTACACATCTGATTTTCTCAATTTGCGTAAATGAAAAGTGCGGCCCCTGCCCCCCTTTCCCCGTATCGATTTCCCGGAGAGTCTGTCAGGCTCCACATTCAAATTGCCAAATCCATTTTTCCGAGTTGTAAATTTGTTTTGGGAGCGACAGAAACACTCATTTCTCATAACGGCCATTTCCTAAGAGAAAGAAAATAACCGACTCAAATGGGGCGTGTGATTTGTAAAACACTGCAAATGATGTTTTACCCTCTCCCTCCCGCCCCCCCCTTTGATTTTAGAGCACTTAGTATTGATAAGTTTTGATTTTGGCTCGGATCCAACTGAATTTATTTCTCTCACTTGTGCAGTCGCCATTTAATTAATCACAACTTTTTATTTATTTGTTTTCTGCCATTTTTGTTTTTTCTCAGTTAGACTTTTGTCGGTGCTTTCGTGTTGTGCGTATTGCATGATGCTTATATTGCAGGCGCAAATCAGTGACTCCGCCTTTTTAATGTTTAAATTGAATTAATTAATTATTTATTGTAATTAAACCAAAAGAATTATTAATTTAAGGGTAGGTTTTTCATTCCTTTCCTGGGAAAGCATTTATTAAGGTGGGAACTTTTTGGTGAAATCTAAAAGCTCATTTTTATATTATTTTAGAATTCAATGAAAATATAAAATCACTCATCGCTGTGTTTCATTATTTTCTGTTTTCTTTTTTCTGACTTTTCTTTTTAATAAATAAACAAACAGACTAACAAATAAATAATTACAAATAATTAAAAAATTACTAAAGTATAAATAACACACAAAACACTTTTATCAAATAAATGTATAAATATATAATTTACAGAAATAAATAATGAGATTTAAATAAATTTATACAGACCACATTTATTTAAACTATGACAGCGTACAAAAAATTCAGATATAAAAATAATATAAATTTTAGCGAAATAAACAGCAGATAAATAAATAAAAACGTTAAAAAAAATAAAG
>JAQIBA010000398.1:0-16103 GCA_028293925.1 Brueelia nebulosa
GAAAACCAAGTTTGAGTTCAATCAGATCGGCGGAATATATTTTACAAGGGTTTAATTAACTCTTTAATTATTTTCCATTACTTTCATATGAAGGTTTTCTTTTAGTTCAAGGAAAAGATAGACATACTCGAACCGAATACACAAACTGTATATCAAATACCTACCGAATATTCGGCGCATCCCTAGCAAATACAAAATCCAAAATTTGTCCTCCAACCTTATCCAGGTTATATCAGGATTATCTAGAAATGACCGTTGCACTAAAAACTCGGCCAGCTGCGCTTCATAGGAAATAATAATCAACATTACATTTTCAACCCGATTACCTTTAATTATAATAAGCTAAAAACACTTCACTCAATATAAATTTCACATTTTCTCACATTCAAACAAACAAAAAATTCATTCTTCATTGGAAAACCACACAAATTCTCAATTGTTTTATAAAAACAACGGCAACGGTTAATATAAAATGGCAACGCTGTATTCTCATCTCAGCCTTACGCTCCTCCTCCTCCTCCTCTCAAGGATGACGTCGCCACACCGAAGTCAACTTGTTTACATTTTCATTTCCGGCCTTTACATTGACGAATACAGAAATCCCAATGGTTGACCGCACTCACCCAATTTATTTATTAATTATAAAAAAAATTTGCGATTCTGATTTACCTAAACGCTGTAATTTATTTTAATATTCACGCCGTTGTTTCAAGTTATTCGTAAAACTAACTTTTTCAAACTTTTTCAAACTTTTTTCTGTACTCCCAAATGTACCAAAAATCGAAATCTGATCAGATTAAAACAAAATACACAGAGATCTATTCTTTAGGAAGTAGAGAAACGGAAAAAACCTCGTCCGGAGCCTCAGGTGACGCCGTTGTTTCAGAGTTATTCGTAAAACTAACTTTTTCAAACTTTTTCAAACTTTTTTCTGTACTCCCAAATGTACCCAAAATCGAAATCTGTCAGAATAAAACAAAATACACATAGATCTATTCTTTAGGAAGTAGAGAAACGGAAAAAACCTCGTCCGGAGCTTCAGGTGACGCCGTTGTTTAGAGTTAGTCGTAAAACTAACTTTTTCAAACTTTTTCAAACTTTTTTCTGTACTCCCAAATGTACCAAAAATCGAAATCTGATCAGATTAAAACAAAATACACAGAGATCTATTCTTTAGGAAGTAGAGAAACGGAAAAAACCCCTCCGGAGCCTCAGAGTGACGCCGTTGTTTCAGAGTTATTCGTAAAACTAACTTTTTCAAACTTTTTCAAACTTTTTGCTGTACTCCCAAATGTACCAAAAATCGAAATCTATCAGAATAAAACAAAATACACATAGATCTATTCTTTAGGAAGTAGAGAAACGGAAAAAACCCCTCCTGAGCTCAGAGTGACGCCGTTGTTTCAAGTTATTCGTAAAACTTATTTTGTCAAACTTTTTCAAACTTTTTCAAACTTTTTCCTGTACTTTTAAAAATCCCTCCAAATTTTAAGTTTTTGAGTCGTAAACGAAAACCAAATTCATTTTTTTCTATAAATTCAATAAAGTACTTGTTTCTTTCTTATTGTAATTACTCTGTTTATTTGGAAATAAAAAAGCCCATTATTAATGTCCTATATTTGTAAAATAAAACGACATTTACATAATTAAATATTTCATTTTATACTTAAATTATAAAATCGCATTTTAGAGGCGATCTATTACTGGGGAACTTCAAAAATTTTTTTAGGAAATCTCTAAGACTTATATTTATGCTTCTCATGTACTGAAATTATAGCTGAGGGGCTCAATGGCCCAACAATACAAAATGACTTATGCTGTACAGTTTTTTCTTCATAAATAGTAAAAACATTTATCACAGATCAGAAAATGTAAGCCTGTTAGTTTATTTAGGGTTAAAATAAATCTTTGATCAGGAGGAAATAGCAGTAGATCTAACAGCTGCAGTTATTATGGGATTTGGATCTGGTTCTTCCCTAATTATACTGACTTTTACCCATTCCCTATTTAAACTTGATTTTTTTAAAGCATTTATAACTGCCTGAACATATAATCCATCTTCAAAAGTAGCTGCCTGAGCTACAGGTCCTTTTATCCATCCTGTTTTATCCTCCACAGGTAAGAAAGCTTCTTTTAAAGCACCAATCATTTTATATAAACCCTTGAGGTAAGGAATAGGCAGCAAGGATACAGGTGGCAAATTGAAGACTTCTGCATCTATGTAAAGTGTTTCATCCTTTCCTTTGAAACCATACAAATCACTTCCTCTTGCTATTAAATGCCCATCTGTACCACACACCAATATTTCTTGTGAGAAAGAACTATTTAAATGATTATTTAAATTGGCAGTGACCAGTCCACCACCTTCCAGCTCCATTTGAAAAGTACAAAAATCAGGTGCTGTTATGTATCTAATTCCATTAATTTGGTCTGTTGTCCTGGTAAATGTTCTTATGACTGCATGCACCCTAATGGCCTTTTTTCCAGTCAGATGAGTTATCAAGTCAATCACATGACTTCCCACAAGTGTGACAGTTCCTCCTCCCATTGTGTCATCACAGAGCCAGTCATACTGACTGTGGAGTAAACTTCCCATTCTTACTTGTATGTCTATCAGAGTCAGTTTCCCTATATAACCATCTTCAATTGCCTTCTTCATGTGGTTAAATGTGGGCAAAAATCTGAGACTGTGATTAACAATGGAAATTAAAGAAGGATAATACTGTGCAGCATGGACCATTTTTAAGGCTTCACTCTGACAAAGTCCTGCTGGTTTGTCACAAAGCACATGTTTTCCAATGCCCAAAGCTTTCACTGAAATCTGGGCATGGAGATTAGGAGAGCACATGATGAAAACCAAGTCCACATCTTTTCTGAGCAGCACATCATCTATTTTTGTTGTGTAAAAGGGTATGCCAAGTTCCTGAGCTGTTTCTGCAGCCTCTGATAAGGTTTTTTCCCATAGTGCTATAACTTTAAACCCCTTGCTTTTTAATATTGGTACTATTACTTTAACTACGCTTCCTGAACCAAACACACCAATTCCTGGCAGCATTTTCTTGTTGCAAATTAGTCACTAAAAGAAAGCAGTTATTAAAATTGTAGCACAACTGCATAATTTCACACAAATTACGAAAAAAATATTCATTCTTAATTACCTTCAAAAAATCAATCAAACGAATATTCACACGAAAAAACTGTTGGCCAACAGCATTATATTTTACATTAGATTAGCTCCTCATTTTTCACTGATGTAAGGGAATCTCAGATACTTTTATAAAAAAATTTTTTTAAATCCTAAAAAGTAAAGGATTAAATTTGTAAATATTCGTTAGAACGTGAAGTTTTTTTATGATAAAACGGCAACTCAAAAAAGCATAGAAATACAGGTGTTTGTTTACTAAATATTCTCTGAATTATAGCAAATGATTCCAAACTTTGCTTCAATTAAGTGACAGTTAAGCGTCTGCTCAATTTAAATATGAACTTCGTGAAGTGAGCATTGATTTTTGATTTAAAAGTATTTAATTTAAAAGTATTTAGTTCGCAGTATTTAAAAGTGTTTATAAAAAAGAAGTATTTTCGAAAGTTTTTCTAGGATGAATACACATTCAGAATCTGATAATGAGGAACATAATTTCCATAAGGTTGAAATCGAAAACAAAGTTCCTCACTCGGAATCGGATAATGCAACAGATGAATTGGTTAACTCAGACTCAAAAATTCCTTTAAAAACTCCGAACAAAGATGGGGAGGCGGACATTCAGGTGAAATTTAGTATCAGCGAATCTGTCAACGGAAAAGGAAAATGCATCGCGGAAAATGCTTTGCCTTCGTTTTCCGGTCTATCCAAAGAAGAGCTGCTAAAATACGCCAATGATCCGTTTTGGGTTCGCATGAGGTTATTCCTATTCATTTTTTTCTGGGCGGTATGGATAGCTATGTTTGTTGGTGCCATTATTATTATAGTAATGGCACCGAAATGTGACCCTCCAAAAAAGCCAGAGTGGTATGAACAAGGACCTCTTTATGAGGTTGACGTCGCTAAATTTATCCCAGAAGAGAGTGGTAACTTTCTGCAGCATATGATATCAAAATTAAATTATCTGTCCGCTCTAAAAATACAAGGTGTTATTTTATCACCAATATTTAAAACTGATGGAATAAGCGAGGAAAATGTGGTTGATTTTAAATCAATGGACGAGAAGTTTGGAACACTGGAAGATTTTCAGGCGCTTGTTAGCAAAGCCAAAGAGAAAGATATTCACATTATACTGACCTTCACACCAAATTTCTCAAGCGATAAGCATTCCTGGTTTAATAAATCCATTGCTAAGGAGAGTCCTTTTAGAGATTATTATATTTGGGCTCCTGCAGCAGGAACAAATTCAGATGGGACGAGACAACCACCAAATAACTGGTTGAGCATAAAGGGTAAGCTGTCTTTAATTATATAAAAATAATTTGAATTTTTTAATAAAGAATCACTCTGTTAATTAGCTGACTTTTTTTAGATGAATCAGCTTGGGAGTGGGTGGAGGAAAGACAGGAATTCTATCTTCATCAGTTTGACATAAATCAGCCAGAACTTAATTTTAGAAATCCTCTGGTTCTGAAAGAAATGGAGGAAATTTTTTCTTTCTGGACAGATCTGGGAGTGAGTGGTTTTAATTTAGACAAGGTAGGTTGTGCATTAAATTTGAAAATTTGTTATTTAATGATTTTTGTAAATGAGTCAAGTTGAATTAATATTGTCCCACAGGTTCAGTATCTACTGGAAGACTCAAGTTTGCAGGATGAGGCCCCTGGTGGAAAACCTGGAGCTGTGCATACTCAGTATGACTTTTATTCTCACAAAAAGACTCACAATAATCCTGGTGTGGCTGACATCCTTTCTTCCTGGAGGCAGATTATCAGAGAGAAGACTGGAGGGAAAGGAATATTAATCGCAACTGGTCGGTTTCAGCAAAAAAATTTTTATGAATTATTTTCTTTAATTGATTGTTAATTTTGAAATTTTTTTCCAGGTGATGTTCCAATACCAACTGACAGTAATTCAAGTACTGTAATCGTTGATATTACGAGAAGTGATAAACTTCTGAAAAATCTGCCAAAAAATTTCACTGCCAAAGATCTGTATCCAAAGCTTTTGAAAATAATGAGCAGTACAGAAAGATGGCCTTCTGTGCAATTGGGAGATCGTTTCATGAGCAGAGTGGCTGACTTATTTGGGAAAGAAAGTGTTGATGGATTGAATATGATCACTTTACTCTTACCTGGTACTGTTCATTTTGGAACTAAACCTAAAATTAATTAACTTTTTTAATGTACCAAATGTTGGTGCAAATTTATGACAAACTTATTATTAAAGGCATTTTGTTTTATTTTTTGTAACTGAGTTGTTTTGCACTGTCAGTTACAATCACTGGAATTCATATAATGTCATTGATTTTGAAAATTTATTTCAGCAACACCCATAACCTACTTTGGAGAGGAGTTAGGATTATCTGAGCAAACACCATTTAATTGGAAAAATGAGACTGACAGTGTCCCTGCTCAGCAGGAAGCAACAGAAAGTCATTACAAAGTGTACAAGGCTCTGGTTGAAGCAAGAGATACACAGACAGTGTTGTATGGGAATTCAACTCTAAAAGTGAGTGCTCAAGTTGACCTTAGATTAATTGGCATTGACAATTAGTTGTCTCCCATCAACAGTAATCACATATTCTTGTGAATTTTTCAAATGAAATTTTTTTATTTCAGATCTTAAATGACAGTGTGTTGATATTAACACTGATAAAACTGGGAAATCCTGGGTATATGGTGGCATATAACCCTTCACCTCAAAACATGACAGTTGATCTATCCAATTTAGATTTCATTCCCAATGATTTAATGGTGTACACAAAAAGTGTCAACTTTCCACTGACAGTGGTTTCCAACAAAGATAAGATTAAAAGCAAAAGTGTTTTCTTGGCTGGAAAATCAGGAGTTGTTTTCACTTTTGCTCCTAAAACTGAAGAATAAAATCTTCAGGTATTATTAGTATTCTTAGTTATTTTCATGCTTATGAAAATGATATAAATCAAATAAGCAAATATATGCAAATTCAGCAAAATATTTTTGTATTTATCTTTACAGCAAATCTTTTACAAAATTTTCCCTAAATTTTAGGACAAATTAAATATCCTCTTTTTTTCTCTCATTAATTTCTGCCTATCATACATAATTAACACTGGACAAATAATTAGGCTTTAAAAATAAAACTACTTCACTGTTTAACTAACTTTATTGCAGTCTTTTTAATGAAATACATATCATACTTTTCATGGTTTTTTTGCAAAACTTTATTTCCCTAATTTTGGTAATACAAAACCATTAACTAATGTCATTTTTTTGTTGCAAATTTTAAAAATTCTCTACTAAAATTAAAATGATTGAAAAAGAGTATGTTTTACATGTTAATATATGAATGGTATGTATTTGAGTGAAGGGTCTGAGACAGCAACTGCTAAATCTGAAGGAGAAGGGTTACCTAAGTCTTGTTATATATGGTTTTCTTTGTCTTTTTACAAGAGTGCAACCCACTAGTTATAATTTGAACTGTCTTAGTTTGAAGTGCCACTAAACACTACTTTTTAAGACACTCACAAATGTTTTCAAGTCAATTCAATCTAAATCTAAAGAGCAAAATTTAATGTTTTATAATTTGGGTCAGCTACATATTTGCAGTTTTTGCTTTTACATTCCCTTTACTCATATTTAATATGCATGAATTTTTGAGTTATTTAAGTTTTCATAAAATAAAACTGTACTAATTTTCAAATTCATTGTCTAATTTGTACATCTTTGAACCTTTGAAAATTCAACGAAATTGCAGTGCTTCAATTAATCTTCATCTCAAGCAGAATCAGTTGTTTCCATATTTATCACAAATACATTTTCATTAGTCATTCAAATCCTGTATGGTTTTGACTTTGAGATGAAATGTGTTTTATCTGCAATAGATAAAGATAAACACTCTCCTTGGATTGAAATGAACAGCTTTAGAATGCCTTGACTCGCTTCCTTACTATAAAAATTAATCACAACGTATCTCGCAACTGTTTTCTACCACTTATCAGTCTGTTTTTAGTCTCTTTGACGGTGGCAATGATTCACTTTCCTGAGAATTCGAATCCTCCGAAAACGGCATTTGAGTTGAAAAATCTGTAGGACCCTGAGAATCGCTCATCAATGAAAAGCAAGTGTTGGAGTCTTCCATACCGAAATTTGAATTCGATGACTCCAGGGCGCTTTTCCTGGCCAGGGTGTTCTCTTTATTCATTTCTTTCAGGCTGGCCTTTTTCTTGTGCTCTATGCTGGACACAGGCACCCATTTGAATATCTTCATGGTTGTCTCCCCCACTGTCACCCATTTCTTTTCCCACCGTCGAACTTTGTCCACCACCTGCATAACCCGTTTGATGTCATCTTTGGCCCTACTTCTTGTTTCTGCTCTTATTGAACGATTCATAATTAACGTTTGACTGGAAATTACAAGCCTTGTTTTAAAACAAAATCTGACTTTAACCCGTATATTGTAGTTACAACGCAGTGTTAATATTGTCAGGGCTGCCAACTATTTAACACTAAAAAATTGTTTTCGGTTTTGGTCATTTACAAGTGGAATTACATTTTTAATTTATGTTGCTGTAATAAAAAAGAAAATACTTGGATTTCGTTGTTATTTATTTATTTTTTAAATAATTTCGAATTATTTTCATAAGGTCTTATTTACATTGTAACAGTAAGAATGGCTGATGTGAGAGATATTTTAGATTTGGAACGGTCGGCGACTCCAGAACTGACCAAAGAATCCATTTTGGGAAACATAGACAAAAACCGCAAAAAGCCGGGAATGGGACCGAAACAGTCGAAACGTCCGGAAGGAATGCATCGGGAAGTGTTTGCCCTTTTGTACAACGACAACAAAGACGCACCGCCCCTTTTCCCAACCGATACCGGCCAAGGCTACAAGCAAATGAAAGCAAAGTTGGGAATGAAGAAGGTGCGTCCTTGGAAGTGGATGCCTTTCACAAATCCTGCGAGGACAGACGGGGCCGTTTTTCATCACTGGAGAAGAGTGGCCGATGAGGGAAAGGAGTATCCCTTTGCCAGGTTTAATAAAAAAGTGGACGTTCCAACCTACGAAGACAGTGAATACATACCTGCTGAGGGTTGGAGCAGACAAGAAACTGATCATTTGTTTGATTTGTGTCGCAGATTTGATCTGCGTTTTAATGTCATTTGTGACAGATGGGATAGGAATTCATTTCCTAATAGGTCTGTAGAAGACCTAAAAGAAAGATATTATAATTTTTGTGCTGCCTTAAATAAACTAAAAAGTGTTAACGATTCTTCAAAGCAGTATGTCTTTGATGCAGATCATGAAAGGAGACGTAAGGAACAGTTGAAAAGACTTTTTGATAGGACTCCAGAACAGGTAATTAAATCAATAAATTTAATTAAGCTTTTTGTGGATATTTTTAGATATTGTTAAAAAATTTATTATTATTTATGATATGAATTTTTCATTTCAGATTGAGGAAGAACAGATGCTTTTGAATGAACTTAGGAAAATAGATGCAAGGAAAAGAGAAAGAGAGAAAAAAACTCAAGATTTACAGAAATTAATCACAGCTGCTGATAATCAAGCAGAAGCCAGATCTGGTGAAAAGAAAACACAAAAAAAGAAAGTACTGCAAGCAAGGCCTGCAAAAATAGATACAGCAGTATGTATCTTTTAGTGTGATCATGAACACTATTATATTTTTTGTGTTGTAAATTTAAGAAATCAGAAACAAACTCTCTAAGACAGTTCAACAAATTTAATGTAAATTTTGGAAGTTGCATGAGAATGAAATAATAATGTAAGAAATGTTTTATTTTAATTACAGTCAATAGAGTCTGCAGGAATTAAATTTCCTGATTTCAAAGGGCATGGAACCAGCTTGAGGTCTCAGAGAATGAAACTGCCAGTTTCTGTAGGACAGAAGAAATCCAAAGCCATTGAAAGTCTCTTGCATGAATTGGGATTGGGTAAGTGTTTAAATTTCAGAGGTTTTCATGCAGTCTAATGGAAAATGGATTAATGGAATTGGATCTCCCTTTTCAGAATTGAACCCAATGCCCACAGAGGAGATTTGTCAGCACTTTAATGAGCTCAGGAGTGACATGGTGCTGCTGTATGAGCTCAAAGCAGCTTTGGCTAATTGTGAATTTGAGCTTCAGTCTTTGAGACATCAATATGAAGCTTTAAATCCTGGAAAAGTAAGTTTCTTCATAATTTATTGGCCATTCTTTATAGTCATCATTGTGCTGGACTTTTATGATAGGTTCAGAGTGAATATTCTTGATGCAACTGTTATGTAGTTAACAATAATAGGCCTTTTATCTGTTGTATACTTATAACTTAAGCTTGAAATGAATTTTTTCTTTCATCATTTTGAGTTTTCTGTAAAATTCTTGCATTTCCAAAATTATTTTTATATTGTTTTATATATAAATTTTAATTTCTAATTTTGCTACCTTGGTTAATTTTTATTGTGCTTTGAATTCAGACAGGGGACTAAGCTTGTGTTGCATCTTTCAGAACTATTGTTTCATAGTAGCATTGTTTGATTATTTTCAGGTAAGCCTTTGGTATTTATATATTTGGAGCCTGCATGAGTATTTTTGTACTTTTTTTAGAATTAGACTAACCTTTTTCTTTTTTTAAATTAATAACAGCTGTGCATTAGATTTAACATATCATATCATATAAAGGACAGGAATGAGGTTCACATTGGCATTTAGATAAATTTAGAATAAATACATTTGAAATTATTTCTTATTTACTGCAGTGGTATTTAATGAAACATAATAATATACAGATTGAAGTGAATCTTTTATTTGATTTTAGAAATGTATATAATTTTTTAATACACTTGGCAATGTTTTTTTCTATTTGTGCACCTCAGAATTTTTAATTGTATTTAAACTTTTGCTTGAACAAGTTTTTTTTAATAAAAAATATATTTCTTTAATCTGACTTTTGGCCAAAATGGAGGAAAAAATTTTGATACAATTAAATAATTATATCATTTGTACAATTAAATTAAATTTATATGGCAATAGAAATTTTTTAGTGTATTTTTATATTTATAAATTGTTTTATGTGAAAACTTACAGACATTAAAAAGTATTTATAGGGAGAAAAATCTACAGATCAAATAATTGTTTTGTTTTTTGTTTGTATTTTCAGTATAATTCAACATTTTTAGCTGCTGATATTAAAATAATTATATTTCACAGATTAATTTAGGTGTTTGAGTCTTTTCAGATAATTATAAATAAGTTGACTTTTGTGATAAGCAGTAGGAAAGAGAAAAAACATTGCCAGTTAAAGCTGATATTCAACTCTTATGTATCAGTTTATGTTAAGTTTATTGCATGCATCTTTTGTTTTTAGGCGGGACAGAAACGCCGCCTCAATCATTGGAATTTAAAAATGAATTTCCACTAACATTTCCTCAATGTTTTGTGTTTTCATTTTTTGCAGACTTTGGCCATTCCCAGTTCCATCACTCAGCCAAGCACAGAATCAGATGCAACAAAGCACAAACTCTCCAGTTCTGAAATAATTGACGTAGTTGGATCACCTGGGACTCCCAGCATAAGTTAATTTTTTCTCCATTTTAAAAGATAACTGGATTCCAATCATTTTTAATTATTTTACCTGTATTTAATTTAGTTTTCATTTAATAAATTTCTTCACTCTCATTAGTCAGATCAGTTCAGAACCTATATTTTGTTGGAGTCAAATAACCATAAGGAGTTTTTAAGGATCAAAAATACCAAAATATGTTTATTTATGTGAATAAATAAAATACATCAATATGAAAATCTTATAAAGTCAACCTGTATATCTACACTTGTTTTTTTATGAAATTTATATGTAGCTGGCAAATCAAAATTCAACTCAGCAAGAACTTCAGCTTTGACACCCCAAGACTGAGCTTTTGTAATTATGTAATTTCTGGTTGAAGTTTTATGTAATGAGTACACAGCATTTTCACTGAGTTTTAATGCAAATTTTAAAAATTCAACATCAATCCCTTTTGTTTTAGTCCCAAAAGGAGGATTCATTATTACAGTATCAAATTTATTATAATTTAATGGCAAAGAGTGAACTATGTCACATTTCACCAAGTCTATGTTATCTGCATCAAAACTGCTACAGTTTTCTTTGCAAATTTCCAGTGCATCTTCATCAACATCAAATCCCACACACATTTGTGCATTCAGGAGATGAGAGCCAATTGCCAAACTGCCACAGCCACATCCCAAATCTGCTACGATTTTCCCCTCTATGTCATCATAGCAGGACTGAATAGAATGAAGCATTCTTGCACAAATATGTGGCATTGTTGCATACTGTTCCAACTTGATCTTGGGCTTTGTGAATGTTTTGATTTCTTGAAGGTGTTGCTCAAGAACTTTCAGCTTCATACAAGCCATGGAGATTATTTAGTTTCATTGAACCTTGGGAAGACAGCTAATATGTTGTTACCAAATGATGATTCTTGAGGAATGAAGTAGCCAAATGAAGTACTATTGGCATGTTGCAGGATATTGTTTGCATGTGCTGCTCTGGCAAAATTTGACTGATTTTCAGAACCTGAATTTGAATTAATGGAAACCCCTATTGGACTATTAAGGGCACTTGGATTTAAGGTTTGAGCTGTTCCCGACTTCAGTAGTTGTTTTCTCAGATTCAGTTCTTCTAATATTTTCTTCTGCTGATTTTGAAGATCTATTAAAATGTAGAAAAAATTTTACAATTTTGAAAATTGTTAAATACACATAAAGCATGACAAAACTTCATTTAAAGTTTAAGTCTAAGAACACAAAACCTCATGTGATAATGAAAGGCCCAAAAAACAAGAACATTATCTACTTTTTTTTATGCAGAAAATATAATAATAATTTCCTGAATAAAAAGCCTGGTCTCATTTTCTCTCTATAATGTTGGTACAAAAATAAGCTTGGTCGGAAATAGTTCAGTAACTGAATAGTTTAAACTGCTCTTTTTTAACCAGGTAGGGTTATTTGAAACATTCATATCAACATTGTAAAAAGAAGACAATGGAATAATTTTACGAGCAAAAATAAGATTTTTACCTGGTCTCGTTGCGGGCTGGAAAGCCATACGATCGGAAAATTAATTTACTAACAATTATAAGAAAAGTTTTAATAGGTGCTTCTACAGCAATTGGTCTGATTTTATAGGTAACGTGGCATTAGATTATGTAGTTTTTTCGAGGTTTTTAAACGGTTTTATTTTTCAGTTTAAAAAGATTTATGGGTATTTATTGTATGGATCAAACAAGTTTTACGACTAATTACATGGATAAATTCCTTTCCTTACATTATTTTAAAATTAAAGTACTGAAAAATGCACTTCCATGAATATGAAATTCAATTACAATGCATTTAAGGGGAGTCATTGATTATGAATTAAACAACCTTTTGCCGTTGGTAACTTCTGTGGGGCTTTCTAAGTTTATTTCGAACTTCTCGAAATTAATTATTTTATTTCAGTAAATAAGTGGAATTAATATACCATGTAATATCAACATTTTATTTTACATTAATGCAGAATCAGTTTTAAAATTTTGTTTCCAAAAGATCGTGCATTCATAATTTTGAATATTTTTCGATCACTTGTTAGAAATAATAAAGAAGAGCCGGATACACATAGTAATAATAAACGGGATAGATGGGATAGAGTGATCCTGCGGGAGATAACGTTTCTACAGGCGTTGGTGCTGTGGTGGTTGCTGATGCTGTTGGTCCTGGAGGCGGCAGCAAAGGGGCTGAAACGGCCAAAGCCGCGAATAAAGAAAGAATCACAATTGCCAACTGTAAAAACAAAAATTTTCAAATTTGAATCAGAAGAAACGGAATTATTTAAATTAAAAACTCATTTTTATAATTCAGAGCTTATTTAAACTTAGCATTGAGTGAATTTTCTTGTGTTTACTCTATTGCTTATTTGCATTGGGTGTGACTGAACAAAAACTTTTCTTCCTTTGTTATGATTGCTAATTTCCAAAAGTCATTGACATATTTTGAGATAATATAATTATGCCGCTAAATAAAAAATGGTTAGCAGAGAAAAAAAATATATTTAAAGACGATAATTATATATTGGAAAAAATAAGGTTCCGGACAATCTGATCTTTTTATTATATCATTGTGTCGTTAAATTAAATTTTAAGTATATTTATTTTATTATATTATTTTATTAATTATATTATTATTAATTATTATATTAAGAAGGGGGGAAATTTATTAATTTATTATATTATATTATTATTCTATCTCTCAGAACATTAAACGAATGGTTAAAAACAAAGTAAAATAAGAAAAGCGAAATCTTTTTTGTCACTGTACTATATTTTATAAATATAAGTAATTATTTGATGCGTTTGGACAAAATATGAGTGGAAATATATTATGTTAAATAATAATTTTAGACAATATTTTGTTGATGTGTGACTGCAGCATCAAACGAATTCAAATTTATTCGACATGTGTTTTTATGAAGCAAATTTGGAATAAAGCCAGGAAAAACCTGAACGAAATCAGAGTTTTGGGTCCCAAAAACCTAAAATGCGTGCCGCCTTTATTTTATTAAGAATGTAACTTCATTTTAATGGGTACAAGTTAATTTTATTAGCATTTTAACATTCACTCATATAATTTTATTGGTCACCCATTAATTTAATCTCTAATCTCACTCGATGTGTTAATTCACAAAATCCGCAATATATATTTCTCATTTGAAGCAAACTCTCTACTTACTGCGAATTTCATTTTAAACCTTTTCGCCAAAAGACTGAATTTTCCACAAGAATCAGACTTTTATATGCGCCTATCGTCGAACGACCGTTGCTGAATTTTAAATTAGAAGGCTCGGCAATCACGTCCGATATTTTCACTCCAGGCCCTTTCCTTAGATACAAATCTTTCATCCGAATAATCTATGCCGACATTTTTGTTTCGAATCGATAAACCAGAGATTGTAGTAACTGTCCATTCGATAATGGCGGGGCTTTGATTCATCCGGAAATCAATTATTTCATGGGGAATTGAACCTTCATGAAATTGGCAGAAAACAACCAAATATCTTCAAGAGTCAAAGGATAAAATCAAATTTACAAAGCTGATATTTGTAAATACTGTATATACTTTACAATCATTTTCACTCATTTAAAATTACAATTCTAAATATTTGGAGAGCTTTATTTTTTAATGTTAGACCAAATCAAAAGCAGTTTTTGTCTAAAATATAAATATGGTATATTTTGTTATTATTAAGAGTTATGAGGTTGACATTACGTGTTTGTTTTCACTGTTACGTTTGTTCCATTTCAATACATTTGTTACTGTACATTATTTTAAATGTGAAATGTGTATTGTAATTATTTTTGCTGTATCTTTTTTAAGTCTTTGGGCGAAAAAAAGAAATACATATTATATTATCATATTTTATTTACTATTTATTCCCTAATCAACAACGTACTTTTTATACATAAGAGTGAAGGTATTCCCGAGGGAGTAACACAAAGATCGGCCCTATGTGCGATAAATACAAATCTTCGGCCATATTTTTCGAAGCACTTCATTTAAAGAACACATAATATAAGTTGAGTAAAGGAAAAAACATGTCGTTTGTTTGAAGAATTTGATCTTGGCTGACCGTCACATCCATTCTGATTCATTAAAATTCGTAAAAGGTTTGTTTCATTGCGCAATCCTTTGATTCATTCAAATCGCTATGGTTGAAAGACTATTCGCAGGATATGAACTGTTTGTATTCCTCTTTGGGTGTCGAATCCTTCGACTCAATGGAAAACAACATGGAAAATTAATTCTTTTCTTTTTATCTTTTTCTATCTTTTAATTCCTTTTATAAATTATATACTTTAATTCGGGCTGATAAAAAGGGACAATAACTTGGGGACATTGTTAGACATTCTTCACGTTGATCTCAGAGTTATGGACTTTCATTTCGATCGCTGCTGGTGTTAAATCGACTGTAAGTATAAAAAACACGAGCAACCCCGACACAAAACAAAATTTTCTCATTTGAGTGTTTACATATGTCTGAAAGAAATGAAGACAGGTCTCTGAAATATGGGAACCTTGAAATGAAACTGAGAGTTTGGCCTTGCACTGAATAATAAGAGTTCCTACAAGAAGTCATTTCTTTTTTCGCTTTCGGCATGAGATGTTTATTATACTTTCTTATACTTTAATTAAAAAAGCAAACTTTACATTGAGGACCTTTTCAATTTGTGCAACCCAAAACCTGAAAATCCGCAAAACTGGGTGAAACACATCGGAGATAATTTTGGAATTTGTCGAATTTGCTCAGTTTGCGATCGGAGTTAATGAAACGAAAACAGAAGCATTTGCCAACAATGTTTACACACTGTGAAAATGTCGCCATTTCCCCAATTGATTAGTGTTCAGTGTTGCGAAAGCCAATGCCAAAAAAGTGCATTGGACGTTTCTTCAAATAAAAAAAAAATCCACTAATTGGTTTTTAATTCTTCGCGTAAATGATAAAGCAACAAAGCGGTTATGTTTTAATCGACCTTCTCTTGCCGAAAGATTGATGGATCATTGTCCGAATTTCAGGAGAAGAAACCGTCCTCCATCACGCGAAAGCGTTACGTCGACAGTGAGTCACGAAGAACATTCGAATGTCCGCATGACTGGCGAAAGGTCTTGTCGAAATCTGGGATACAAAGGACTCCCAGAAGAGCACAACAAGTGTTATGTTTATGGTCCACAACCGGTCCGCAGAGAGAAGAGAGCCCGAAAGGAGTATAAATTACGCAGAAACGGTCTACTGCCGCAATAAAAAATAGGACTAATTAGACGCGATTCACTTAAGTAATTTCTCTGCTAATTCTGAATGACATCCTGTGAGCGAAGCCGTTTAGGACATGATTTTACTTTTTAGCATATTCAAATGCACGCCACCGAAGGCAGAAAAGCACATTACG